>CM044552.2:24633394-24848394 GCA_024416835.2 Perccottus glenii | reverse complement strand
TGCATGTGAGTAATACATAGCCTTTGGGCAGTTAGCTTTTTATTTCACCCAGCAACCTTTTGTTTCTTTGTTTGGTGCATAATTTACATATTAAACTAGAATCCCTTCTGCTTTCTTTCAGGAAATGTTGCTACACTTTGTTCATACATCTCATCAGCTTGAGTTTTTCTGGGGCTAGGTCGCAGGGCTCAGCAGTCTAAGCAGAAACGCCCAGACTCCCCGACTTCCCAGACACTTCCTCCAGCTCTTCTGGGGAAATACCGAGGAGTTCCCAGGCCAGCCGAGAGACATAGTCTCTCCAGCATGTCCTAGATCTTTTCCAGAGCTTCCTCCCAGCGGGACATGTGTTCATACAGTCAAAAAAAAAAATTGGACAATTCATTGAAACATTTTATGTGCAATGTTCCAGGTTTAGAAAAAGTTAGTTATTTTAATTGTGGCAAAGTTTCAGAAAAGAAAATCAGAGAAAAAAGAATCACTATCAGTTATGGGAATTTATACAGTATATATACTGTTTAATATACAGTAAGTAGCCAAGAATCAAGGTAGATTTATTCATTTCTTACCGTTATTCCCATTAGGGATTGATGTCTTTTTAATAACATCTAAGTTTGAAAACCTTTGAAACATTAACAACCTGCTCAACAGGAACCTATTCATCATTGCTTTTTGATATTCAGTATTTTTTTTTTTGGTTATAGAAATTTTGATTAAAAGAAATAGTGTACAAACCCTGCTGTGTTAACGCTCACCTTCTGTTTTTCTTATTCTCTTCTCAGTAAATGGGACACACACCAACAGACAGGATGCATTGAACAAATTAGGCCAAATGGGCTGGAATCTTTGTGTGGAAAAAGGCTAAATCTCAGTTGGAACATAACAGCCGTGCTCCAAACACAACTCTACAATATCTGACTGGGCTCTGGCCTATCAGCACCACAGGAGAGCTGTTAGATAAAAGCAATTCATCTGTGCAATTGCAGAGAAGATGGCAAAACATCATCGCAGAGCACAGTCATACAGCCTTTGGTAATTATTCAATAGAGGTTTGCAGCAGGCGGCTCCTATTTGCTCGGCCTGTCTTTTTTGAATAAACCCGCTTTGTTGCAAAATGATGTAGGCTACTTTTTTCTCATAATTAAATCGGGGTCAGAGCCTTGTACCACACTGCAACACCTTATTTCAACTGCAAGAGTCTTTCCAATGCTGTAATTAACAGCAGAAGCTTATCTGTCTGAGGTTACAGCTCGACAAATAAAGGCCCGGGAATCTTCAAATATCTGATAATATTTGCTTGCTTCAGTAATTGCCTCGTTTAATTTCCCCAACAAGGTTATGGCTTTGCAGTTTTAATGAATATCCCTCGGGGAGGAAAAAATGTGAATATGCAATAAATGGCCTGTAGAAATAAGTGCCATTCAGGGATAATAGAAGTAATTGCGATATTTCTTTCCATAATGGCCAGTATTGTGGTGTGATTGTAATAATAAAGGCTATTGTTTGCCGTGGAGTCATTTGAGTGCGTGTGTGAAAATGTGATGGAGCTTTTGAGTAGTTTTTAAAATCTGTAATTTTACTTTTACTTAATATGCACATATTCAGAAGGGGATGGGAGCCATACCTGAAGACGGCAATCAGCGGAGCGTAAATGGAGTCTCCATCAAACACGTACATGTGGTCCCAGCTGCACTCTGGAGGCGAAGTACTCTACTGATGGGCGGAGAACAAACACGGCGTTAAACTGCAACGCACAGAGAGAGACAAATGGAGTGAATAGAAAGTGCAAAATATGAATATATATTAGCCTTGTGTTTTATACACTTTGAGAAAGAGCCCTCACAGTTTATGGAGCCGGCGCGGAGGGTAATAAATTGACACTTCAGGAAGTCATGACCATGCTCCGTGCAGTGTGGTCTAGTCTCTAGTCTCTGTGGTTAAGTGTGGACTCAGAAAGACTACAACGGAGCTGGCTGTGATATTTCAGTGTAATTGTAAACATTGTGTCCAGATATCAATGTCACTTTATACAGTACAGGAATAAGTACTGAAAATGGAGTACTCACTGATACAGGGTACAGTTACAAGTATTCAATAATCGTAAATTGTACACCAGTTTTGCTGCTGTGCCAATTTTTTCAGACGTTTTATTGAGGCTTGTTTTGAAGGCCTCTTAATCATAAAGAAACGAGGACTGGTATTGATATCTGGACAGCCCTACTGAAAAGTATATTGTTTAGGTAAAAATAATACCTTTTTATAGTAGGTACTAGTTCTGATGACGTAACGTACATTTGTTAATGTTTGTTAAATTTGTTCAAAAGACAAATGCAACAAAGTGTTAAATAGTTTAATTGTTGTTGTTTAAATGGATTATCCAAACCCCTTTACCAGGGAAGATCTAAATGTGTTGCTGTACCCTATAACAGTTGCACTCCCCCTACCATTAGGAAGAGAAACACCTTTAATGGAAAGTGGCTGCATCTTAAATATCAGAATTATAAAATAACCTTATTGAAAGTCTCAGCCCACAGTTTGGGAACCACTGCCCTAAAACTTCAGCAAGAATGCCTGCTTAAGAAAGAAACATGAGTGTCTTTTCCTCCAGCAGTGCTCAGGAGGAACTGTTTACTAGGTTCTTTTGAACGTTACATGTCGATTCTCCAAAGTAAGACAAATGCAAACCATGCTGTTTTAATATATGCATGTTTAAATATGCACTATTGAAAACAAAGGTTTGGCTGATGTGTTTCCTTTTATTAAACTGTATACTACAATAACACACACTATGACAGTCTTAGCCATAGAGTGTATGCATAGCTTTTTGCCTAATGGTTCTTTTAAATTACAGAGGATCATTAAAATAAGTGGCCCATCAAACAGTGGTCCAAACTGTCGATGGGCGACAAATACGTATTATATTTATGTTGTTGTTAAGTGAAAGTGAATGTTTCTTTTTCGCTGCAGTGCTATAATTGGCTTAAAAAGGCAATAGCAGGAAATAAATGTTTTCTATTGCAAACCACTGAACATTGGCGGCACGTATAATTACATATATACACTGTGTGCATTCAGTTGAAGTGAACAAACATTACATTCAAAGACAAATTCCTCCCATTTAGACTCCATTAGACGCTCTCTTTCTCAATGCCCTACAGCTACATATTGAATTTTAAAATCCTGCTCCATAACCAAGTGAAACTAAGTGAGATTAATGCAGAAACACATTCATACTCACTATCCTTCGATCAGCCATGTGCATTTGGTCTTGTACTGGTAGTTGACTGGTCCATCTGTGAGCAAGCCGGACAGGTCTGTGATCCTGCAACACACAGGGTTTAGATGAAGTGATAATGTTTTCTCTCCTGCACCAAGGTCCGCACTAAGAACTCAAATTGTTACGCAGTATTCGTTCTTTAACTTTTTCTTTTTACACAACAGTTTATAAGAGCAGACTATCAGACTTTCCCTGACATTATGTTCAATGTTGTCATGACAACAGGGGGCGTGCCTCCTGTAGACGGCTTTTACTGTGGTGAAATCTCATTTTACATTTTACATTTTGAACTGGAGAAATACAATAATAAGACTGGAGTAGGGCCTAAAGAGACATGTTATTATTATTAATATTGAGTTAATCCAAACAGATGAAACTTCAAATGTACTGTTTAACACTATATTAAAGGTCCAGGGCAGAGCTGTAACAGTATGTTGTACCAGAAGGGGGAGTTACTGTATGAGCTACTACTAAAGTCTGTTAGAAATGGAGCCGAGTGCGTGCTAAGTGAGTGCATAAATTATATTTTCAGGTTCATACTGTACATTGTCCTTCTGACACAAGCTGAGTTGTCTTTAGTTTGAAGGAGGAGTTCACCATTTACACATTCTTCATGTTTGTAGGGTCTATGATGGCGTTATGTTTGACTTTTGACTTCTGTGACTTTAATTTCTATTATGTTCTAAATAACACTATTGTAACATTGAGACGTTACAAAAACATACAGTAACAGTAGTTGTCCACTGGTCCGAAAATGGGTTATTACACTAAGTGTGCTGGGCACACTAAAGTTCTTTATGTAGAACACACCAAAACGACAGCCTTAGGGAGTAGACAAATGACCACAGAGCTTTTTTGTTGTTTTTTGTGGCTTGATTTAGCCTCCCACAGTCCAAATTTAGAAATGCAAAAACCACCCTTCCAATACAAAACTATGTATTCTTGAAATGGGGAAACGCTCCATCCATCACATTATGGGACATCTGGTACTTTGTGTTTGAAATGATTTACAACCACTCAATCAAAACTGACACACTCACTGTTTCATAGTAATAGGATGTGACTAGGATAAGTAAAGAAATCTGAGAAAAGTGGAAGGAAACAGGAAAAAAGTGAAACGCTGCAAAATCCTTCAATTGAAAATAAACATACAAAACACATTTTTGTTTGGCAAGATGTTTAAGTCAGTGGTCTCCCAACTCATGGTTTAGTAAACAGGACAAAGACCAGATGGCTATGAATGAAATGCTGTGAGTAAAGGATTAAGAACACAAGTGTTGTCAGAGCACAGTCTGTGCAAGTCAACAGGTGGGAAAGCAACTCAATGTAGAGTTTACAAGTGAGCGCTAAGTAACAATAAAACCATTGCAAGCTTGGCTTCAAAATATTGCACACTGTTGTCAATCAAAGGAGAAACATATAAACTTAAAACCTTTTTCCAAGTTTAAAGCTATAGTTCCAGAGAATTCTTTCCCTCCCAGAGCCTCCACTCCACAAAAGGGAAAGTCCTGCAGTTAGTCCCGTCATGAGGACACACTAGAGGACACTGTTCTGGGGCCACTGCTCCTTATACAAGCCATGTGATCATAAATGATAAAAAGCATAGAAAGAAGATAAATATATTTAATAGGAATTGAATTATTTTGAAAACACAGTAAAGAGTTTGGATGACCCATGGAAATGTAGTGACAAATACACTTTTAGTTTCAAGATATTTTAAACTGTTTAAACTGATATTTTAAAAATGTGCCAAAGGAAAAACTGTAAAACGATGGTCGTAGTGTCACAGTGTGATCAAAGACGAGAGATCTCACAGTCGTAAGACCAAAGAGTCTGGCTGTACAACTGGTATAGCCATTAGCTACACAGACACATGCAAACAACTTAACCCAAGCTTTATTTTCTTTTTTGTATCACGGAAATACAGTCGTCCTCTTTCTCTAACTCAATTGCTCTTTGCGTGCAACACAAGTTTACACTCGCTGATGTTGCTTGTCTTTGAAAATAGTTGAATTGTAGCCAACAACACATTCAGCTTTTCGTACAGTGTGACAGGCATCACCTCGCAGGTCGAAGTAATCTTTTATGAATGCAAATGGTACAGTGTGCCTGGGGCTTAACCCACGTCTCGCCTGAAATCAGCTGACACAGGCCCTGCCACTTCTATGTTAAATAAATAACAAGCAGTGTAAACAAGGGCGTCACAAAATACTGCAAATTTATTGTTATTGCGATAACATCTCGTACAATCTGAGCCTTAAATTTGTTTTTGGTGCGTCCAGATACAGTGAGTGGCACCAGTGACAAAGTGATAAAAGTTAGTCTTGTATTGTCACATTGTTATCAAAATATTTAACAGATTTATTGCATATTGTGAGTGTAAACGTTGGGCTTCTTGAAAGTATGTTCAATCAACATTTTGCCCACATTATTCACCGATAAAGCTTCTACTTGAAATATGCTTAACCTTTAATAACTTTAGAGTGCAACCCATACAATACCTTAACTTAATTCATGACGTCACCAGCAAAATAATGTGAATTAATGGTGTTTGAAAGTCAATCAGGGTATTTTTCTTTCAATTAATTGTCTTTACATACTTTAATAGCGTTCATCTGACAAACTCAAACACTATAAATGTCAAATAATTTGAGGCTCCTTCAAGCTGAAATGTCACCTTTGACACAAAATGCCGCACAACGGCAGTCAACTGAACCATTCTCCATCAGCAAATGTCACCAGCTTATCCTTCACTCTTTCAATGTATTTACTCTTTACAACTCACTATTTCATGGCAGTAAAATATGATTATGACAGACATCAGTATAATTGGAAATATGCAAATCAAATACAGTACAGTATAGGCCTTGTCTGAGGAGCGCTCCGGTGGCAGAATAATACCACGGCTGAGAGCAGATGAAACATGGCTTCCCAATCATGTCAAGGTAAGAGACTGCATGTTACTGTTGCCATAGTGATCCCTGTATGACATATTCATGTGGCAGTCGTAATATCCCACAGCAGTGCACAGAGGATGCAGCGTGTTAGTTGTACACACCGGTCACACCTGTCAGTCACAGTAATGTCTGTTCGGAGCTGCGCAGAGGGAAGGTGAACACACATGTACATCGGACAAGTCAGCGCCACAGGCAAAGACATCGCAGCCTGCCCCGGGTCAACACCGTCTCAGTCTGAGTGGATTCATTATCTGAGTCATACTGTCACAGCCACAATGCCACCAGAGACCGGAGGCTAGAGTGACATAGAGCAGAACAGGAGAGCTGTGACTAACCACAAGACTAGACAAGACGCAAGACTAGGAGGCGGGTAATGATGATTAGTTTGAGATAAATCTACTTTTCCATTACAATGACATTCCTGATTGTGGTGAATTGATTTGTTTAAAAACATGCTGTCTGTATCTGTGTCTTATTGCAAATATATACGAGAATAAGAAAAGGTTTTAGCTAAAGGGGCAGGATAGCTGGCGGCAAACTGAGCATGTGCAAACTCAGTCGAGCATGTGACTCACAATGAAACAAACATGGAGCAAACAGAACTATTATACAGCAACACAATGCTATCAGCCGTCCGAATGTTATTAATCAGGTGATATTTAACACTACGGTCTCTGTATGTTTAATGTGGCTGATTACTGCACCAGAGTCTCTGCTTATAGACTTTCATCTAGCGCTTCACTATAGCTGTTGAAGGACGCCGAATTCTTCGGTTTTTTCTAAACCTAGTCCTCCCCAGTGACAGTGACAGCTTACTCCAGTCAAAGGTCATGACACGTTTGTCCTTCTACATTTACATTTAGTCATTTAGTCATTTAGCAGACGCATTTATCCAAAGCGACTTACAATTGAGGAAAACAATGGAAAGCAATTTTAACAACACAAGATACAAAATGCATGAGTGCACAAAAAACTAGTCCCCAGCACAGTATACAAAGCTAAGGATAAGAAAGAATTTGTATTTATTTTTTTTTATTTTTTATGAAGGAATAGAAATAGAAAGGAAGTAGAATTCAGTGTTTATCAGTCAGGTGTTGACGGAAGAGATGTGTTTTCAGGCGTTTAATGATGGCTACAGAATTTGCTGATTCCACCAATGTGGAACAGATCCAGAGAAGGTTTTTTTCCTTTTTGGGATGGTACCAGCAGACGTTGTTCATTTGCAGAGCGCAAGGATCTGGATCTGGATAAAGACCACTCTTGCCGCTGCATTCTGGATCAGCTGCAGAGGTTTGGTTGTGCAGCTGGGAGTCCAGCCAGGAGCACTGCAATAATCCAGTTTGGACAAGACAAGAGCTTGAACTAGAATTTGCGTAGAGTGCTATCATAGGAAAGGTCTAATTTTCCTAATGTTGTAGAGGATGAATCTACAGGACCAAGTGGTGCTGGCGACATGACTTGTGAAGTTTAGCTGATCATCAATTACCACTCCCAGATTTCTGGCAGTGCTGGACAGTGTAATAGTTGATGGGCCTAGAGGTTATGGCAGGTCCCTGGTTTGGCCGGAATCACAAGCAGCTCTGTTTTTGCAAGGTTCAGCTGCAGGTGATGGTCCTTCATCCAAAGTGAGATGTCACTCAGACATGACGCGAGCAGAGACCGTCGGATCGTCAGGTTGAAATGACAGGTGGAGTTGAGTGTCATCTGTATAGCAGTGATAGGAAAAGCCATGCTTCTGAATGACAGAGCCAAGGGATGTCATGTATATGGAAAAGAGTAGTGGTCCAAGCACTGAGCCCTGTGGCACCCCTGTATTGAGATGTTGGAACTCAGAGACCTCGTTTCTTAAGGATACTCTGAATGACTCTGAATCCGAGAGGTAAGACTTGAACCATTGCAACGCCATTCCAGAGACACCCATCGCCCTGAGAGAAGACAGGAGGATGTGATGATTAACAGTGTCAAAAGCAGCAGACAGATCCAGTAAGATGAGTACAGATGACTTGGATGTTGCCATTGCCAGTCTCAGAGCTTCGATGACTGAGAGCAAGGCAGTTTCGGTGGAATGTCCGCTGGAATGTGAGAAAGGATGAAAGCTGAGTAAACACAACTCACTCCAGAGCTTTGGCAATGAAGGGAAGGAGGGAAACCGGTCTGTAGTTTTCTAGCAGTGTAGGGTTAAGAGTAGGTTTCTTCAGTAGTGGTGTGATGTGGGCCTCTTTGAAAGCTGTGGGGAAGGACCCAGTGGAGAGAGATGAGTTGATGATGTGGGTGAGAGCAGGCACGACAGATGGAGAGATGGCCTGAAGGAGATGTGTGGGGATGGGATCCAGCGGGCAGGTAGTAGGGTGGTTAGAACTAATGACCTTGGAAACATCTGCTTCCGTTAGAGGAGAGAAAGAGGGAAGCAAACATACATCAGGTGTGTGGACCAGTTTGACAGGTGGTGTCGCAGAAAACTGACTGCTGATGGTGGTTGTTTTCTTTAAAAAGAAAGATGCAAAATTATCAGCTATTAAATGCGATGAAGGTGGGGGAGCAAGCGGACAAAGGAGGGCAGAGAAGGTTTTAAAGAGAGTGGACGAGTCAGGGGCGTTGATTAACTTAGAGTTCTGATGTTGGAAATGTGATAAATAAGTTACTTTGCCATTAACTACATTAAGTAACAGTTTTATGTCCGTCCCATTTAGTGATTCTGGGATACTATCATTTGGGATATTAATGACCAGGTTTCTTTGCGGACATGTAAACATCACATCTAAAATATTGTCATAACCAGGATAAGGCTCTTAACGAGGATAATCAAGTCTTTGTTACCCTTTCAAGTCGACGAGCAGAAGCAAGCATCACTCACCATGGGGGGGCATGGCAAAAAAAGTTTGAGAAGCACTGCCAATGAGAGAGACTATTTTGAAAGAATTTTCCAGGAATGGAAAATGGTGTGCCTTATATAGCGCTTTTCTGTACCCTTCTCAGGCCCCCAAACTGAACCGCCAATCTTCCAGTTACAGGACGACTGCTCTACCACTGACAAAAAAACAAAGTAGATTTAGTAGATGAAGTTTTAAATTTTGGTACAGCAACCATTAATAATCCCCAAAAAAATTCAAAAACATACATACAAAACACTTCGTCATAAATTGCACTTTTTAATAAAAAAATGTTGACATTGATTTAATATCCCACTTTCTTCATGTTTTACCATTTTAGAAGTGTCATAGGGACCTATAGAAAATTATACATTAAAGATAGTGGAACTAAAATCTAGTTTCCCCAATTGAAAAAAGTTAACTGTCTGTTGAAAATATCTTCCCCGGCATTCATTTTTTTTCAATTTTCATGACTTTTTTCCACTATATTCCAGGTTTTTCAGGTCATGTGGGAGCTCTGACGCTGTTCAGCCTGGACCTTTGAGCAGGTCTTATTTCCCTCACTGTCCACGTCTGTATCTGCTGATCACAGTTTGAGCCTCTGCTGTAATCCCAGATTACAAGACAAATATTCATGTCACAGTAATGATCATACTGTTGACAGGGGAAAAAATGGTCTTTCATCAGTGTCTTGGTGGTTTTGTGTAGAATAAACCATTTCATTCATTGTTGAGGGATAGAAAAGTAATGGTCAAATGTCTACAGATATTTGTAAATATATGTCTCTGGTTGTGTTATTCTTGCATATTAGTTGTAGTGGTGGTGTGGTAATCTTTGACCCTGACGGCAGGTTTGGAGGTTTGTAATCCTAATCACTGGGAGATTAACTTTCACACACTGGACTCTTACTGGAGCCAATCTAAAACTGGATCTCATCAAAGCTGTAGTAATACAGCTGTGTTTTAATCCATCTATTCATCTCAGATTATTTACAGACAATGGTGCAATTGTGACAAGTGTTCCTAACTCATTTAATGTACAATAGGTTTACTATAGTCTGTTATATTAATGGTTATATTAGAATACATATTAAGGTTCTCACTGTTAAAAACTAGATGAGTAATATTGAGAAGTGGAATGCAGATAATGTTGATCCTTCTTTTGGTTGATTATTCGTCGATCTATTGGTAATGCCTCAGAGCTTCTGTAGGGGGATTCCTCATTCAATACAGACGAGTGAAGGCAAGAGCTGCGTCATGTGTGTGTCTTAAACCTTCTCCCGCTACTTTTCCCCTTTTTAAGGTACTTACCAACCACAAAGCAATGTATATATTAACATATGTTTATAATACAGTTCGTTATGGTATTATGGTTTTATATGGGTAAAATAGACCTTTTTGCATTGTTTAAAGAGTTTTGTGCTAACTGCAAAGATGTGTATCTTTATGCTAGCATTTGGAGACCTCGTGGCTCCGTTGTGACCAAGTCTTGACATATGCGAGTGTTTACTGTGTCATTTGTGTTTAAGCTAGTTACTACTACATGTATACATATGTCGGCGGTAAAGTTATTTTGTATTTATCACTACAAGGGTGAAGCCATGTGATGCTGACATACTGAATACTGCTGAATGCTGTTAAAAGAAAAATCAATCTTTGTGTTTGAGAAATCATTTAAAAGGGATTATTAAAATGTATTTGATCATTTTGTTTAAAACAATTAACATCTTATATGGTATTTAAGTTAAAAAGATAATTTAAAAAGCATTAAAAATGTCGTGACTGTGGTTGATGAGTGCACAAATGTTGAAATGTATGTTTTCTTGTATACATTGTTCAAAAAAGATTCAATACAGACGAGTGAAGGCAAGAGCTGCGTCATGTGTGTGTCTTAAACCTTCTCCCGCTACTTTTCCCCTTTTTAAGGGTACAACACAATGTAGAGTTTTGTTTTCCCATTTTGGTAAAACAAGGAATGACTGACATTTTCACCTAAATTAAAGCTTTAAAATCATTTCAGTGGTTCCACAATTGGATTACTGGTTATTTATCTATTTACGTTTTGTTAGCTGCCTGCAGGTCCAGTTTTACAGAAATGACCCTGCCTGAATCTTGCTCAGGTTATTTGCCCAAAGTCATTCCCATCTCTCTCTCTCTCTCTCTCTCTCTCTCTCTGTTTCCTGTCGAGCTACTGTCAAATATTGTGAGAAGGCCAAAAAAAACTCCACAGTTTGTCTTAGTTAATCTCTCTAGCAGTCTCTGTGTTCTTTAACAGCAACCAATCAGACACAAGCAAGGAGCAAGGGAGAGGCAGATCTGAGATCAGTTTGGAAAGAGAAATGTCAGAGTGTGTGTGAGGGACAGAGGAAGAAAAACTGAGGCAACGCTGAAAGCCACTCACTTTGACGGCGTTTGACTTAGAGGGAAACAAGTTTAATGAGTCTGTGAAGGTTCTCAGTCTTCCAGGTCACTTCGAAGAAAAGCTTAATGCAAAGACATCTGAACTAGGTTTTTAAGGTGAAGACGTTTCATCTCTCAACCCATATAATCAAGAATTATTCTTTAAGAAAATTGTGGAAAAGTAGATGAAAAAGTGTGTTGGGATATTATATTATGTTGTACTGTCAATAAAAGGTGCAATAAAAAGATACCCAAGGAATTGAGAATGCCAATCAGTGTTCAAAATGAGGGATTCTGTTGAAACCAAACTAAGGTCAGGTAGACCAACAAATTTCAGTCACAACTGCCTGGAAAATAGTTTGGGATGCAAAGAAAACCAACAAATAACTTCAGCTGAAATACAGGACTCTCTGAAAAAAAGTGGTGTGGCTTTTTAAAGATGCACAATGAGGAGGCTCTTGAAGAACGGCTCCTACGCAAATGCCACAAAGCATCCTGCTTACAATACGCCAAACAGCACAGAGCAAACCTCATTTGGATTGATAAGACCAAAACTGAACTTTTTGGCCACAACCATAAACGTTACATTCAGGAGAAGAGTCAACAAGGCCTATGATGAAAGGTACCTTCCTACTGTGAAACATGGAGGTGGATCACTGATGTTTTGGGGATGGGTGAGCTACAAAGACACAGGAAACTTGGTCAAAATTGAAGGCAAGAGGAATGTTATCACAAAATACTGAAACTTTGTACTCATCAGCCCAGAAGCTGTGCATGGGAAGTACTTGGACGTTCCAAGATGACAACAATCCAAAGCACAAGGAAAAGTCGACCTGTCATTGGCTACAGCAGCATTAAGTGAAGGTTCAATATCATTGAGCCACTCTGGGGAGATCTCAAACGTGCAGTTCATACAAGACAGCCCAAGAATTTACAGGAACTGGAGGCTTTTTGCCAAAAAGAATGGGCAGCTTTACCATCTGAGAAAATAAAGAGCCTCATCCACAACTACCACAAAAGACTTCCAGTTGTCATTGATGTTAAACGTGGTGATACACAGAAATAAGAACTGGAGAGCTTTTTTTTCCAGCATGTGATTCTTGTGAGCAGGTAAGTGGCCAAAGCCAGGCCTGAAACTTCTTATCTATTAAAATCAACTATAATAAACAGTACATGGCATCATAAAGCCTATTTTTTTTTTTTAATGATTGCTTTTACAATATACAAATTGAAATAAAAAAATTAATATATCCCCCAATTAGAATGGGGGAATAAAAGGGTACAGTTTGTTTTTAAATAGCAATTTTCCAGCAAGAATTTCAACCGCTATTGATTCAATAATAGACAATGTCTTCCGATTTCGCCAACTAAGATATTAAACAGCATTGTTGTCTGTCTCTTATTATTAGGTGGAAGGCTATCCTTTTATGTGGCAATTCCATATCAGGCTTTATATATAAAACATGGACATTTACTAAATATTCTATGTTTATGTTGAAATAATATATAATAAAGAAGGCTTTTACCAATTCCTTACATTTAAGGAGCCCTCCCTTTTTTAATGTAATGTATTGTGGTGTCCCAATACTCATTTGGAGCAAGGGAAAGGGGGTAAGAGGTACGGCTGTACACCCCTCCAAACTGAGATTTTGGACGATCACACTTGAAAGGAAGGGGTAAGATAATTTCCCATAATGCAGTGTGAGAGAGGGGCAAAATGTAACTAATCTGGGCAAAAATAAAGATTTTAAATTACGACTGTTTTATGTTCCAGTAATCTTGAACTTGTTTATGCACTGATCTGTTTTCTCCTTGGAACGTTTTGTAATAACTGCTGTTTGCTAAAGTTAGCCTTGCATCAACAGTCTTGTATTTACAGAACCTTTTGAACCTTTTATTTGTTAACGCACAACACCAGTATCTGTTCTTCCGTCAATATAAATTGACATAACATGAACAAACAGCTGTTTTCGTGGTCGTAGTAACATCCTTCAGTGTCTTGTGTCTGTGACAGGGACTAAGGAAACAGCAGCTGATACTGTTCAGAGCCAAGACCTTATTGTAGTATTATGTCATGTATTAAAATATACATCATAAACTAGGCTATATGAGATTTTACTGTATATGGCCTACGTCTATTATGAAGACTTGTATAAAGGTTATGATATATGATATACAATACCAGTCAAAGGTTTGGAAAAAACCCACTCATTCACTGTTTTTCCTTCATTTTCATGACTATTTACATTGTATATTCTTACTGAAAGCATCACAACTATAAATAAACACATTTGTAATTATGTAGTAAAAAAATGTAAAATAACTAAATTTGATTACTCAAAGTAGCCACCCTTTGCTTTGTTGAAAGCGCTGCAAACACTTGGCCTTCTCTCAATGAGCTTCATGATCTAGTCACCTTAAATAGTTTTCACCTCACAGGTGTCCCTTGTCAGTTTTTATTTGTAAAATTTCTTGTCTTTTTAAAGAAGTTGGGACCATCAGTTGTTTTGTGCAGAAGCCAGTTTGGTACACTGCTGACAGCCTTTGACAACTGTTAGAATTCATATTATGGCAAGTACCAATCAGCTGAGTAAAAAGAAACAACAGTCCATCATTACTTGTCATTTGGTCCGTAAAATTGCAAAAACTTTGAATGTGTTCCCAATGGCTGTTGCAAAAACCATCAAGCGCTATGACAAAACTGTCTCACATGGGGACCACTCAGAGAAAGGCAGATCAAGAGCCATTGCTGCTGCTGTGGATAATTTCATCCGAGTCACCAGACTCAGAAATCAGAAGTTAACAGCACCGCAGATTGAAACACAGATCAATGCCACACAGAGTTCTAGTAGCAGACACCTCAACTGTTCAGAGGAGACTGCATGAATCAGGTCTTTATGGTCAAATAGCTGCTAAAAAACACTACTTAGGAAAAGAAAGACACAGAAAAGATTTGTTTAGGCCAAGAAACACAAGGAATGGACATTAGACCAGTGGAAATCTGTTTTCCTGAAAATCAGATTTTTGAGATGGTTTGGGATGAGTTGGAGCGCAGAGTGAAGACAAAACAACCAAGAAGTGTTCAGCCTCTCTGGGAACTCCATCAAGACTGTTAGAAAACCATTCCAGGTGACTTCCTCATGAAGCTGAATGAGATCACCAAAAGTGTGCAAAGCTGTCCTCAAAGCAAAAGCTGGCTACTTCTAAGAATCTAAAATATATAAAAAATGGTTTGTTGAACACTTTTTTGTTTACTACATAAGTTCATATGTGTTCCTTCATAGTTCTGATGTCTTCAGAATGAAAGAAGTAAAAGAAACCATTGAATAATCCAAAGTTTTGACTGGTAGTGTCACTATAAACGTTTTATTATAGATCTTATTATACATCTGTGCCCCTACAGAGGGGAAATGGTGTCTCAATTCTTAATCTTACCTATAACCCCTCCATTTGGAGGGCCAAGAGGTAGAGCTAAGGGCAAGGGGTATATACATACTTATCTGCTAAATCAGGGGTGTCAAACTCATTTTAGTTCAAGGACCAGTTACAGCCCAATTTGATCTGAAGTGGGACAAACTAGGCCGGACAACAACTCCAATTTTTCCCTTTATTTTAGTGCAAAGTGGTATGTTATAACGTCAGTGATGTCACCAATTACAACTGAAAAAAGCATGTGTTTATACAAACTCCCCCTCACAATATGTCTTTGTTGCTAATGCTATTTTCACTAATTTTATTTTCCGATAAGCTGTTCCCTTTAGGGGCCGCCACAGCGAATCATCTGCCTCCATCTAGCTCTATCCTCTGCATACTACCTATCCTACTACCTTCATGTCCTCCTTCACAACATCCATAAACCTCCTCTTTGGTCTTACTCTCAGCCTCCTACCTGGCATCTCTAAACTCAGTATCCTTTTACCGATATATTCACTCTCACTCCTCTGAACATGTCTAAACCATTTCATCACCATCTCTGGACTCGACAACTTTGTCTCCAAAACATCTAACATGAGCTGTTCCTCTAATGGACTAACTCTAATTCCTGATTCTTTGCATCGTTGTCACTCCCAAAGAGAACCTCACAGTTCCACTTGGATCCCACATGTATTCTGTCTTCCTGCAGCTAACCTTCATGTCTCTTCTCTCTAAAGCAAACCTTCTCTAGACTTTCCTCCACCTGCTTCCTGCTCTCACTACAGATCACAATGTCATCCACAAACATCATAGTCCATGAAGATTTCTGTCTGACCTCATCTGTCAGCCTGTCCATCACCACCAAACAGGAAGGGGCTCAGAGCCAACCTTTGATGCAGTCCCACCTTCACCATGAACTCACACCTACCACCTTATCAATGTCCTACTGCTCTCATACATATCCTGCACCACTCTAACTCACTCCTCATACAATACCACAGCTCCTCTCTTGGAACCCTGTCATACGCTTTCTCTAAATCTACAAAGACACGATGCAGCTCTTTCTGACCCTCTCTGTACTTCTCCATCAACATTTCCAAAGCAAATATTGCCTCTGTAGTTCTCTTTCTTGGCATGAAACCATACTGCTGCTCACAGATGCTCACTTCTTCCCTAGCCTAGCTTCCCTAGCCACTACTCTTTCCCACAACAATGTATCACTCATCAGTTTAATACCTCTGTAGTTTCCACAACTCTGCAAATCTCCCTTGTTCTTAAAAAATTGGCACCAAACTCTACTGCCATCTCTCCTAGACACTTCCATACCTCCACTGGTATGTCATCAGGACCAACTGCTTTTCCCTTTTTTACTCTTTACTTTACCAAGCCCTCCTAACTTCATCCTTGCTAATCCTTTCTACTTCCTGCTCAACAGTATTTGCCTCTTTTTTCTTATTATGGAGTGGAAGTACTTCTTCCATCTTTTACTCACCCTCCTGTCACCTGTCAACACATTTCCATCTCTATCTTCCATCTCTATTCCTTTGCCTCACCAACACATCCCTCTCACCTTCTTTACTATCTAACCTTGGCCTTTGCCATCTCTATCTTAACCTCACACTGCCTCTCCCTATATTCCTGTCTCCTTTCCTCAGTCCTCTCACTGTCCCCCTTCTTCCTCGCTAACCTCTTCCTCTGGATACTCTCCTGAACTTCCTCATTCCACCTCCAAGTCTCCTTGTCTTCTTTCCTCCTTCCAGATGACACACCTAGCACCTTCCTAACTGTCTCCCTGATCACCTTGGCTGTAGTAGTCCAGTCATCTGGAAGCACCTTCTGACCACCTAAAGCCTGTTTCAAATCCTCCTGAAAACCACATAGCACTCTTCCTTTTCCAACTTCCACCACTTTGTCTTCTGCTCTCTTCATCTTCCTCACCACCAGAGTTATCTTACACACCACCATCCTGTGCTGTCTAGCTACACTCTCTCCTACCACTCTCTCACCTCTGTGAACACTCTGCATCACTTCTTCAAACTCGCTCCAGAATCTGTTTTTCTCCTCTTGTTCACAACCAACTTGAGTATAAGCACTAACAACGTTCAACATCACACCTTTAATTTCCAGCTTCAGACTCATCAACCTATCTGACACTCTCTTTACCTCCAGAACATTCTTCATAAACCCCTCCTTCAGGATCACTCCTACTCCATTTCTCTCCCTGTCCACACCATGATAGAACAATTTAAACCCTGCCCCAATGCTTCTAGCCTTGCTACCTTTCCACCTGGTCTCCTGGACACACAGAATGTCAACTTTCCTCCTCTGCATCATGTCTACCCGGTCCCAATACCTTTACCTGTACCAACATTTAAAGTCTCTACTTTCAGTCAACTCCTGTCTTTGTATTCTCTCTCTGCCTACGAACACGCCTTCCTCCTCTCCTTCTTCGACCAACAGTTGCCCAATCTCCACCAGTGCCTAATGGCGGTCGTTGTTATCCCGGGCCCCAACCGATCTGGTATGGAAGTGATTTGCATATTGAATTTGGCAAAGGTTTTCTGTTGGATGCCCGTCCTGAAACAACCCTCTCTATTTTTTATTATCCAAGCTTGGGACTGGCACATAAAGTACACTGGCTTGTGACCTCCTGTGGCATGATTTATTTTCACTAGCAATAACGTAGCTAACCACTGCTGCACCACTGAGCTCTTAGCTACAGGTAAAAAAAGACAGCTACATATAATCATATAAAACAGAAAAGACTTGCAATTTTTTCAAAACCATTAACCCTGGTGGCTATTGAGCAAATAGCCACCATATATATATATATATATATATATATATATATATATATATATATATATATATATATATATATATATATATAGTCATGCATGCTCTGGATATGATGGTAAATGTAGACATATATGGGGACCACTTGTTGTTATTCTCAAAAACAGACAGTTCTGTCTTTGATGGTGATGCTGTGATTGTGAAGCCACATGTTGTTGCACCACGTGCACTTTATTTCTGGTAGATACTGCTCTTGTTGTTATAGTTTCCCTCTTTTTTAGTTCTGTTGCGCTTGACCCCTTTTAAAATCTGTTTTTGCTGTTGTAATCAGTGAATGTCAGTGCTGTGGGATTAATATGTATCTCTTTATCTTTTATCTCTTTTGTCTCTTATCTTATCTCTTGTGGGTTACAGCGTCCTTAATACAACACTAAAAAACAATTCTTCTCTCCAGAGAGATGGTAGAATCAGGACACAGAGCTTTGGTGTGACTCTCCTGAAGGATTACTGGTTAAGTGAAAAACTGTGTGTGTCTGGACTTGTGCATAAATGCAGTGTGTCCATAAAGCCATGTCGACGGTAGATCCTATTCATACCTAATGAGGGGATGACTGGAGTGGTCCTGTCCAGCCCAAACAAAGCATCACTCAGTGGCTGCCCCCATTAATCCTCCAAAAAGCCTGCCACAGAAGCACAGCCATGTGTTATGAGCATGCATGGAGCCGTGAAGCCATTACACCTGCAGCGGCACTTCTGATTAGGAATGATGGTCTGGGACAGTCGGGTGTCAGCTCGCAGAGAGAGGCTACAACACATGACTCTATCATTTACAGCTAAAGATCTCTCTTGACACATGTCACTGAGAAAATACTAGTTGTGCCTAATTAAATGTGTTTTTTTTTTTTTGCTGTGTTCTCACACTCCTTTGAGCATGTGAACAGCTATGGCAGCACTGCAGGGATATACAGTGGAAATAGGTTTGACAGTGACTTCATTAAAGGTGTTACAGACGATATTTAGTTTTACTGCCTATACTAACTGAAAACAGACTATTTAATAGGTGCACTGAAACAAAAAAAATGTGGACGAGCTGGGGCCTTAAAAACATCAGCCAATGGTTGGCACAATTACTGCGACAACCATTGGCCCTCTGGCTTGTCAATCACTATAACTACATGCGTTACGTTATGCACGCGTCTTCCAGTTGCTGTGTTTGTGTAGAGACATGCACAGCACTGTGTGTTTATGTAGCTCCGGTGCTAGGGACACAGTGGCTCAGTCGTCCTATTACCAGAAGGTTGGTGGTTCGATTCCCGCTCTCCCCCTGTTCAGACCCTTTTCATTGAATGTGTGTGACTGTAGAGGTGTGTTTGGTGGTGGTCGGAGAAGGCTGTGAGCGCTGTTTGTACGGCAGCCCCCCCCTCTGTCTGCCCCAGGTGTGAATGTGTGTGTGAGTGGAAGCACGATGTAAAGTGCTTTGGGTGCCTGAGAAGGGTGCAAAAAAGTGCTATATAAATGCATGCCATTTACCATTTATGCCATTTACCATTTACCATGCTATTCCCGGCTTTCATGTTGCTCCACTGGTCTGACCGCAAAGTTGCAAAATGGTTGAGAAACAACCTGAAGCAAGTAGTGGCAAAAGAAAATCTCCTTTTTAGAAATATGGGAAGAGGAGAAAAATGTCTCAAGAGCAAAATAAAACCAGAGTATGTCTTGGGGATTCTTGTTTGTGCTCTGAAGACACAGAAAGGGCTTCCTACTGATGCGTCTGTTTCTAGATTTATGCTGGATATGTATCTTTCGTTCATTTTTGGTGAAAATATAAAATTTTCAGGAGTATTCTGTATTCTGACACAGTAAAGCAATAGTTTGGTAATGCTAGGAGTACTGTCCAGCCACTTAGACTCCCACTATTACTCGTGTCATTACCAAACTGCCTGTTCGTATCTTTCCCAAACTCCCAATTTTAAGTATGCTATGTTATACTGCTCAAATGTTAACACCATGGAAACAGTTATAGCTGGTGACACAGTGAATCCACAAATGCAACACAGTGAATGCCAGTAGTAAACAAACACTTGTGTTCCAATGTTCGTGAGATTTGGGAGGCGTTCACTCAAAATGAGCTGTGAAGAAGGCGGGGCTGTTGTTATGCATGCGCTCATTTCATAAACTCACTAACAGTCATTGGTTTCTCAGTTGTCAAAAACATCCTCTGTAACACCTTTAAGAAAAAAAGGCAAAATGAATGTTATTGTGTCCAAAACCTTCAGTCAGAAGTTCAAAGTAAGAAACCAACATGTGCAACAGTGCCCATTTAAATAGTTTGACTGATGTGTTCAACAGTGTACAACAACATTAACACAATGCACCTTTTGAATGAATTTGGTATCATGACATTTTTAAATATGTAACCTGAAGATTGCAATGTTTACCAAAGTGGCTGCTATCACTCATTTCATTTTCATGACATTAGGCAGAGAAAGATGAGTTGAGCACAGACAGACAGTGATGATGGGCTGAGGTACAGAGGAAGATAGTCCAGCAACCTCTGAAATATTCATCCGCTCCAGTGAATAATTAATGCACTACAGCGGACAGATGCATGAGAGATAGACAGATAAATGGACAGAGAAAGAGAGCAAGGAGGAGAGATTAAGGAGGGAAAAAAAGAGAGGTTGAAAACTTTGTGTTTCCAGGTGGTCAGAATACAAGATTCTGTTTCATTTATACACCAAAGGGCTCCCAGTTCGGTCAGATAGGATTAATATTTTCACTCTCGCACTTTCTAACAGAATAAAACTAGCAAAAGTTTGAATAAAACACTAATTTTACTTCTACGTAAAGAGCAGTCATTGTTATTACCAACTCTAAGTGTCTTCACAGGTATATACAGCTCTATCTGTCTCTATCCCAACAGCACTGTCTATGTCTGCTTACAAAAAAAAAACATTATAGAGAAAATGACAAATGACAAAACATTTTCACTGCAGAGGAGAAACCTGAAATACCCAAGGATCTGAGGAGGCGTAGGTGGGGCTACAGAACTGGATGGACGGTCTGCTGTGGAGATCGTCTCCAGGCTGGTGAGGTTAGAGACGGAAACAAACTGATGAGTGAAGCCAGATCTGTTGTTGGACTGAAACTGGACTGGCTAGAGCAGGGAGCTTCAGTTCAATAAAATGTATTTATTCAGTCTTAAATTGTTATGCTGCTTTGTCTATACAATTTATGCAAAATTTGACATTTTGATTGTTTGAGCGATTATTGAACTTTTTTCAATAAAAATCTTTTTAGTTAGAGAATGGCCTTATCTAAATTGAATGTGTGTCTATAATTTTGTCTAGTTTAAATTCAATGTTTATTTACTGTATGTACAATAGACAACAGAATGACTCTGTTCCAAGTTATATGTCAAACACAATATTAAAACACAGTATAAATAAATATAAATAGATCCTTTTCAATGCATGACAAAACACCTTTGCCATGAGTTACTGCCAGTTCAAAGTGAAAGCCACTCCTGGTTAATTTGTCACAATGTATAGCTCTGCAGCAAACCCATTAGTGGATTTAACATTTAATGGCCTTTAATGGCAACAGTGAGAAAATCATATTAGCCTTTGATGGTACCATTAGTGGCATGTCCAGACAGTACTGTGGCACGCT
Organism: Perccottus glenii; assembly: GCA_024416835.2. Lineage (NCBI taxonomy): Eukaryota > Metazoa > Chordata > Actinopteri > Gobiiformes > Odontobutidae > Perccottus > Perccottus glenii. The sequence continues at coordinate 24,827,012 of CM044552.2, read as the reverse complement.
GTCTGCCTCTGCCCATTAATACATTTAACATGATTTAGAGTCCAGTCTCTAAAAAGAACAAAAGGCTGTGATCTGAACTGACTTTTTAAAAATATCCCAAACTCTATCGATGCTATTCCTACAACAAGGCGTTTATTTACTACAGCACACACAAGTGACACATGTGATCAAACAACAGCAGCGCTCCTCACACAGCGTCTTATTGAACGCTGCAGTCAGCTGACGATGACATCACAACAGCACTCACACATGTTAGTGCTTAGCTGCACTGTGAGGAGACTCCGGCCTGTTTTCATTCAGCACAGTCTAATGGTAACCTCAGCCCCTCACATTATCATACTCTGGCCCCGCAACAAGAGTGACCTCAGCCTTGGAAAATGTTCTTCCTTGTGAAGAAAGCCAAGCACATATTAAACAAAGTAATCCTAAAAGTCCACAGGCTTGAAGGCCCTCCAAGAAAAATAACCCTCCCTGACCATAAAGTCTTGAATAACCATATTTAGAAAACACAAGCCATTTGTATGAGTCACTCAGAGTAAAACTATGCACAACATCTCTTTAAATTGGAAAACACAAAAGTATTTCAATCATCTTGTAACTGAATGGAGAGACTGGACTGCTGTGAGTCATTAAAGATTTGGATGCTATGGATGTTCACAACCTTGCCCGAGGTAAATATTTACAGTATAAAGTGGAGAATGGTTAACAAGCTGTTGAGGTGAGTTCATATTTTCAAATGTTAATGTAAAGAAAAGCTTGACGTACAAGTAAATTAAAATGAGAAGACTGTGTTTCACCCTTTGCCATTGTCTCTTATAGGTGCAGGTACGAGGAGATACATTCCACATGATTTGGGCTTGAAACAAACTTTGTGGCTTAAAGAAATAAAAATAAAAAATGAGGTTTACTTTCAATGGCAGAAGAAGAAATAGCATTTTGGTCCAACACAGCAACAATGTTCTCATACTTAAAATCTAGAAACAAGACTTTTAAAATCATTTTGGGTGCAGTGCTTTAAGGAATTTCAAATATGAACTTTGAAGTGAAAAAAAAAAATCCAGGTCTAAGTTCACTGAGCCTGGAAGGATTGACAGTAAAAGTAAAAAGTTTTCATCAAAGCTTGGAGAACATTAAAAAAAGGTATTTAGTAGTAGGAGGGGGGAGTTGTCTTTTAATGTGCAGAATTTGGGCAGCTGACGTCAATACCGACAGGTCAAGCAGTCTCTTTAACTGAACCTGAGAGGGCTGTGTGAGGAGCATGCAGAGTCTGATACAGGATCAGGAGCATGGATGTTTATTATATGTAGAGTTGGTTATCCTACATTATTTATGCTACTCGTTTAACACAGCTCAGAATCACAAACATGCTTCATGAACCTGCACCAGGACGAGGGAGCGGCACACATCATCACACACTCCTAAAAGAAAAACAAAAAATAAGTCAAGATGGACATCATGATGACTTATAGAGGACAACAAAGCCTTACAGCTTTTAAAGGAGTTTAAGCTTGTTCAACATAAAGTTACTAAAATAAAGGACCTGTCACATGGTAAGAACCTTTAACTTCTCTGATAACTGAGTAAAAGGAGGAGTTTCCTGAGCAGTAGCTGATGTAGTAGTTTTCGCTTTCTCTTGTTTTATCTTTCTGTTTTAAAGTTGGCATCACTGACAAATAACACACATATGGCACTCTCATAAATGTGTTTCTTCTTGAACCTGACTAGGTTGAATCCAGGCACAAACTGTTGAGTCATGCATTATTTTGGCATAAAGGTTTGGTATTTATTGCTAATTTTTTGAGTCGCAAACCTTAGTAAATTAGCTGGGAAAAGGAAACTCCCAGAAATACATCGGCACTGAGGCCAGTTGCAAAATCACTTGTGTCCAAACCTTTTTTGCATCATAATCATGTTTTGTGATGGTGCAACATTTCAAAAGATCTGACCCTAAACACATTTACAGTGTATTTGTGCCTTTCATCTACACAAAAACATTTCTTTTACTGACGACTGTATAAAACTCGGGATGCAAAAGAGACGTGTAGATGTACAGTAGAAAACTATATTTACACAAGACATTTTTACTAGTTTTAAATTGTGCTTGGGAAATTTAGAACTATTTAATTAAATAAAAGTGAACTGACATAGGATTGTTGATACTTACAGATGAGTTTCACACTGCCAAAGCAAAAAATGTTAAATCAACTAAAAGTAACAGATTGGAAACAAGATCGATTTAGCGCTGGTGTTGAAGATGGACACCAAAACAAAGTCCCAAGGAGATGAAAGCGTAAAGCTCCACCTCAGTTTCCTCAATCTTCTTTGCAGTCCTTCATTTCATGTATTTGGGAAGGAAACTTTTGGATCTTCCAGGAAATACCAAGTAGCCAAAGAGTCACAAGACTTCTCTGAATATGCCACTATAGTTTATTACTCCACAGACACAGGTGCCGTTATCTCCACTCCAGCAGTACATCCACTTTCCAATTTCCGCACCATTCCTAAGTGCAATAAGTTCAAACAGTCTTGTGATAAAACAGGAAGTAATATTATCTCTGACACCTCTTGAGCTCCGCGCAAGCTCACGACGGCAGCGCACCAACATAGCAGCCGCGCGATAGTAGAAGATAGTAGCCAAACAGCGTGATGGATAACCAGACCAGAAAAAGATGACGAAGGCATTGTTCACACGGCCGAGCACACTCTAACACACACCCAGTCATAGAAGCATTCAGGAGCCCTATAGTGAAGATTGAGAGATCTGTGCACTGTGTAGGGCTCATCCGAGTGTGTGCGAGCGTCGAGGGAGACTAAGACAAGGAGATGAATGACCAACAGTTGGATAACCTTGACCTTCTCTGCAGATATCCTTTATTAAAAATCAAGAAAAGCCCCTCGAGCAGGAATAAGAGGGCCATGCAGTGCCTCCTCGGTGTGTACAGTGGACGTGTATGATTGATGTTACTGGGTCTCTATCACCTACAGTATAGTCACAGTTCGATGGCTCAGGCACGAGCGCATCATTCATCGCCAGCATCTACGGCATCTCACACATACACACGGGTCACGCGCATCCACCAATAAGGTCAAGGCCGAGCTAATAGGAACATGGCACATTTAAATAAAAGGGAGTCAGCTGGAGGAGCGCGAGGAGAGGAATGGGGAAAGGGGTGAGAACAAGGAAGGAGGAAAACAAAGGTAAACAGTGAAATACCACTGGGACATATAGTCCATGCCTTCTACAAGTCCCACAGTGTCTCATAACAATGTTTGTCAGAAAGGGTATCAGTAGGGAGACCATATGTCCAGATTTAACCCTTGTCCCGGCGGATATCTACAAAACATTAACCCCAATTTTTCATCTTTCTGTCTAAAATGTCCTAATCATATTAAAATGCAGCGCACTGTGCTCGTAACTCATTTGTCTGTAGACTTTTGCCAGTGTTCTGAAAGTTCTGCTTTACAAACAAGCTCCAGGAGCAATACAACTGTCTAAGAAAAGTACTGGGTATGAATATACTACCTGTGTGGATTTTCCATCACACACAGTAGAACACTGTATTTATTTTTTATGTTAACGCTAATCAATACCATGGTTCATGTTTTTTTTTATTGTTTACTGGTGTTGTATTGATTTTGGACGGTAAAATCAAACACTACATATTAAACAAGACAAAACATTGTGTTCTTTTGATACAACCGTCATAGTCATACTCCACACATTTATCAAACCAGATGTACTGTGTCTGTAAAGAAACCATCAAAATAAAAACATACATAACATTACTGAAAGGATTTACAGGCTCCATATCCATGTTGGGGTATAAAGTTACACAGTGTTGCTTTAAATACAGAACTTTTGACATTATAAAAGATGTTCATGACATAAAATGCAAAGCGCCAAGCAGATGGGGCACTCATTTTTAGGGCGTGTCCAGAGCAGGCGCTCTAGATTGACAAGTCAACTTGCGTATACCAGAGATAAAAGAGAGGTCTATATTTAGACATTTTAGATGTTTTAATGTTTTAATTTCATCTATCTATCTAACAGTTTAGCTGCTACTTACTTTAAGAAAACAGACATCTCTGTTTCCTGTTTGTCCCTCAGTCTCCGCTCAGGAGTTATCCAGGACTGCTCTCATGAGTCTTATCGGCTCATAAACTCACTCCAACAGCTCAGTACAGTCCAACTATGGCTTGCTTTTTCTGTTATCGTTAGTTACATACATTTACAGAAAAAAATACAATAATCCAATTATGTAATTATGTATATGCTATATTTATGCTATATCTAATATTTTTAGCTTTGAATTTAGATTAGTTTTGCCTTCAAATACATCAGTGTTATCAAGCCACAGTCCGTCTTTGATTCAGTGCTCTCCTGCACCAATCACCAGACCCTGTCTCAGAACGCTCACAATGTCCACACACCGTCCAGACCTGAGCCAGGTGGAAGATGAGGAATAAAGGATTGCTTCAGCATCTGTATAAATGGGCCACTGACTATTTGTGGCTACATAATGCAATGAAAAGAGGCAATGAATGTGACGCTAACAAAGCATTTAGCAAAAATATGCTAATTACAAAAACAATAAGGGTCATCAGATCATGCAAACCCAAAATGAGATTATGTATGATTATCAACTGACAAAACAAAAAGCACTACACAGCTTAGAAAACAAATAGAGCAACACATTAACCTTGCAACAAAGAAAAAGATACAAATTGTCCTACAAAGTGCACACTAGCCTGGACCCTGACTGCAATCGCACAGCAGGCGGCGTATCAGCACACATCCATACACATGAGGTGCCTCTGCCTGCTCCATCTGCTCGGTGGGAAGTCAAAGTCATATTCTAATACAGCTCCCTCATGTGAGATCAAACAGAACCTTGCACTGCTCTGATATCACCATATACTCACCCAGAAGAAAAACACTGCTGCCTACACTTAGGAGGTTAATGAAGAGTGCATGCTCAGAGAGGGGGGGTTAAACATGAGTGTAATTAACTGCAGGGGCCATGCTGGAACTAAAGACCACAGTTACCTCTTGGGAACACAGGATAATGATAGGGTCTGCTATGTTTAGGTAAGTCTATTTTTAGAAGGTCAGAATCTATGTTTGCTATATGGGCCTGTGTTGTGTTCATGGTGGCAAAAGTACTGGCTAGTATGAACAGTATTAAAAAAATACTGTATATTCACTATATTGGATGAATGAATGGGCTGTTGAACACAAAGCCAGCGCTGGTGATTGCACTAGACAAAAAGATCCCTGAAATCAAACACCTCGGTTCTCTGGGCTCCTCTGTCCAGTCGAGTCTCAGAAACCGTGTGTGTGTTGTGTTCGACCAGTCAACATCTTTCAAAAGTCACTTAAAACAGTTGTTTTTATTTCTTGAGGAAGATTGATGATTAGTCGTGCTTTTATTTCTCTTTTAATCGTTTTAACAAATTAACTCTGACTAGACTGACTTTTTAAACAGGACTCAGCGGTTTTATCCACTCTTCATTGGACCAGTTAAATAAAATAAATATTTTAAAATGTTTTTGCTTACTTTTAGATCATTACATGGGCAGGTCCCTAAGTATATCACTGACCTCTTGACCTTTTACATCCATGCTCTTTGTTCCTTGGGTCAAAATGTCCTCGTGAGCCCCCAGACTTTGGAACACCCTGCCCCTGTCTCTGCGTGTGGCTGACTCTTTTGATTGGTTTACAAAGCAGCGGACCTTTGTTTAGACAAGCATTTAATTGATTGAAGCTCTTATTCTTTACTTTTTAAACTTTTGTTTTTATTTATCTTAAGTCATATATTTTCGTGATTGTAATACTGCACTTTGTAAAGAACTTTATCTCTAAGTTAAAGCTCAGTGCTCCAGTCAGCCTCTTTCACTGACCTCAACACTGGCAGCTCTTGTCCCTGATTGGTTAATCTTCTATCTGGATCTTAACCTGCTCTGGAGAAGTTTAACCATTCAGCGGATGTTTCCATAAAGATGTTTTGTCCAGGGTTAACTTCAAAGTTGCCTCAAAAACATCCAAATTCAACTTCTTTAGGACAGGACTCTGGACCTATTAAATTTAGCAGTGGTTTCTTATTCAATTTATTCCCAATTTAGACATTTTTTCTTCTATTTTTTAGTTTTTGGATTTAACAATTTAACATATACTGTAAATAACAAGTATCACAAAAAGCACTCAATTAAAGATCATGTCAGTTGTTGAGAAAACCTTCTTTTTCAGCCTAAATTTAAACCCGTCTGTCAGTCACAGTGAGCCTTTTTTAGACATTTCTCCTGGACAGCTGTCACCAGAGCCATGTCTTTTCTCTTGAGTGTGTGTCAGTGCCGCCCAACAACAGCCCACTGTGTTATTCACAGCAGGCCACAGACTGATTACACCCTGCCCCTCCGCTGAGCCCCATCACATGTGCTCTGCATTAAAACTCCTTTGTGCATTGCCATGCGCACTGACATCACTATCCCATGTTGTCATATTATGGGATGGTTTCCTGTACTCGGCGCATATAAATCCCTGCACCACACCCAGCACAGGTCCCTAAGCCCTAAGCACAGTCTGGCCTGCTCTCTCACTGAAGCCTCCCACTGACAACCAGATTGAACATTTCTGATTTAATGTTAACGTACGCATATACTGACCTCTATTATACTGTACAAATGCTGTAGTAGTAAGTACATTACAATCAATTTAATGTATGACAATAACCCTGTAACTGAAGAATCAAAAAATACCACTTAAAAATGAACTGTATGTCTCTTTGTCTGTGGTGCTGGTGAAGCTCTCCATTTATTGTTGATCCACATTCCTATTGTTCCTTATTGATAATGAGCTGTGGGTCAAGACTAAACAGGACAAGATCTTAGATACAGGTGGCTGAGATGAGTCTTCATCGCAGGGAGGCTGAGCGTGCTTCCTTAGAGATAGGGTGAGGAGCTCATAGTAGAGCCGCTGCTCCTTCACACTACATCGAGAGGAGTCAGCTGAGGCTTGGTTGTCTGTTCCAGTTGCCTCCTTGTGTGCCTTTTTGAGAAGGTGGAGGGACTCTGTTTCTCGGCTGGTCTCGGTTATCTCTATGAAGAGGAAAGTCCCCTAAGAGGTCTCTCCAAACAGTAATGCTCTAACAAGGCGGCTTTCAAAGGTCATGTTGCATCAATAATAAAAATAGATATAGAATAGTTATGTGTAACCGACTTTTGCATCCGGCCTACCAAAATAGAGCACTTCTAGTCACCATCTGCCACCTAACAAGCAAAATGGTAATGGCAAAAAGATTCATTCAATATCAGAAACCTTACTCGTTTTGTGACCTACCAAAAATATCAAAAGTCAGTTTTATGATTTGTTTGCTCCAGCACAATAAAAAAAAAAAACAATAAAATCATCTCAAGGCACTATTTATTTAAGTTCAGAGTGATATATTGGGAAACATAATAAAAACCCATAAATCCCTAGATCACTCAAAGGCAGTGGAATAAAAAGCTGCAGAGGAATAAACCACAGGCCCACCAGGCTCAAGATGGATAACCAACCGTTGGCTGAGGATATACAGAAGAAGATTTTTAGTCGTACTAAAACTGAAACTGTTTTCAGACCAATCTATGAGTCTTACCACTAGGGATCAACTAATATGGATTTTTTAGTGCCAATGGTGATGTCGATTTTTTTCATCAGCCTTAACCAATGACCAAAATGGGCTGACGGTTGTCTTGATACTGCTTTTGCTCCCACTGTTTACATCATAAAAATGACATAATGATCATGATGATAACAAAGTTATCAAGTTACAAGTTCCATTTGGTTAGGTTTTCCATTTGGACGCACAAACTTACTTAGCTATAGTTCACACCTGCAAACTCAAATGGGCAGAAAAAGGTGATTATTACTAAATACACAAAATATGTTCGAATCCCCTTTGCCTTAGGTAGAGGATTTATGGAAGGGCTAATCAACAAAACACGCAAAGACAGCGGCCAACCAGAGAAAGCACATATACAGCTCTGAAAAAAATTGAGACCACTTCAAAATGATCAGTTTCTCTGGTTTTACTATTTATAGGTATGTGTTTTGGTTAAATTAACATTTTTGTTTTACATTTTTACGTTTTATTCTATAAACTACTGACAACATTTTTCCCAAAGTCCAAATAAAAATATTGTAATTTAGAGCATTCATTTGCAAGAGGACAGTGATGACCACAGAAGGTTTTTTTTCATACGTTTCTTTATTAAATCCGATTTGGTTCATGTAGATGTGAGGTGTGCCTGTGTTGGGATTCAACAGACAGTGGAATGGAATGGCTTCCAGACTTGTAGAGATGCTGATTGCTAGAAAGAATTGCAGTGGTCTCTTAATTTTTTCCAGAGCTGTAGTATAGATGGGATTTACGTCTCTTTAAAGGGAGCCGTTTAAAAAAACTGTCTCATTTGGCTTGAATAACATTTTTATAAAATGAAACATTATGTACCTCGTTACAATTTATCTGCTGACTCTAGTACAACATTGCGTAGCCTTTTGCCACAGTGTGATTTTATTTACAGGGAGATACATATTCAACACCTTTTTGGCAAATTTCTATTTTAACTGTTTGAACATAATTAGTACCTGAGCTACAGGTTATTCTTTGGAGCTGGGGTCATTTTGTGCAGCTTGTTGTTTTCTTTGGTTCAATATTCTGAGTTTGTGTGATTTTATCATGTTACCACAGAAGCAGATAGTTCTGCTGGATAACAGCACATGGAGGAGCCAGATTTATACACAAATGGTTTTAGGACCTGTGCTTCTTCATCAAAGACTGTTGGATCTGCCAGACCACATTAGCACACATTATCAAAGCAGACCTGTATCACGAAGAAATGCATGTCACCATTATAGACAGAGGCATTTAACAAATGTATTTCAGGTGAATTAATTTGGCTCTCTCAATAATTACAGTAGGTAAGCGCTCCTCCATTGACACAGGCAAAGTTTCTGTCTTAGTTCTGTTGGACATGAGGTCTGCGTTTGATACAGTGGACCATGGAATCCTGACACAAAGATTAGAGGAATGGATAAGTATCTCTGGAACTGCCCTTAAATGGTTTCAGTCCTATCTTGAAGACAGGAAGTACTTTGTTTCAGTTGGTAACTGTGTGTCAGACCAAATGACCCTGACATGTGGGGTTCCACAGGGGTCTATCTTGAGTCTCCTATTTTTTAAATTTTTAGGATATGTGATGTATCCTACTATAATTAAGCAGATGACACTCATGGATATGGTGTCTGTGTCTAACTGGCCATACTTCTCCTCTCGCACTCTTCGGTCTTCTGGTCAAAACCTTCTAATGGTCCCCAAAACCCGCTTTAAAACTCGGGAAGACCGTGCCTTCCAAGCAGTCGCCCCCAGACTCTGGAATGCCCTGCACTTTGTAAAACACGTTGTGATTTATATCTGTGAAAGGTGCTATATAAATAAAATTTACTTACTTACTTATTATAGACTGCTTAACTGCACAGAAAAGAGGATTCAGAACAGGACTGGCTCTGAAATCTTGGCACAAATGTCAGTGTAGCAGTGAGTTCAGGTGCACCTGCTGTGATAAGAAAAGAATAGACGCGTATTTATTTGCTGTGCATGCAGTGTCGGCCAATTACACATGAAATTTACCAAACACCTGCAGAAACCAACAGAAACAGAAACCCCCCTTCCCACTTGCAGCCATAAAATTATTAAAATATCTGACATTAGCACAGTTACACAAAGGTTTCAAATTGATTAGATCATTATCAATTAATTGCCTTGCCCTATTGAGCCGTATTATTAGTGGTAGATTCCTTTTAAGCCAAAAGACGTCCTGTGATTATACGAAACAAACTGTGTACAAATGTTCCCCATATGCCTCCAGAAAACACCCCACAGAAGAAGGTATGAATAAATGAGCTCAGCCATTTAATGATGTGAACATCAAGCTCAGAAACAGCAAGTCAGATCCAATCAGATCATTGTAATCACATTAATTGAGATGCATACGTATGTACATTTTCAGGAATAAATCAGAGTGGATTTTCTGTACGGCACCGTGTCTTCATTAATAAGGAATCTTGGTATTTTATGTTATGAGTGCATAGAGTGAAAAATACCTTTTAAAAAGCTGGCAGTCTGTGTGGAGTCACAGCTGTAAATAACACAACGCTCTGACCACCACAGGCCACAGAGAGACAGGAGCTGACAAAATGACTGCTGCCCTGAGGCGAACAGTGTGTGTGCAACCGCTCCGCGTGTGTTTATGCACCACTGTCACTTCTCTATCCATCTTCATTCACCATTCGGTCTCTATCTGTGCCCAGCATCACGTCATTGGCTGGAAAACATAATGATAAACAAGAGAATGCTGCCACACAAGCAAACCTGACCGCAAATACAGTCAGCCATCATCCTTAGGCACAAAGCAGACAACAGCTCTGTGTAATGTTACTCATCAACCCAGTAATCATATGTGATTATGGCTGCAATACATTTCTTTACAAACACATGCAGCATACTATGAGAAAAAAAAGCAATAGTATAATGTGAGAGCAAACAGAAACAAATAAACTGGTGCTCTTTATGTTATTTGCTGGTAGGGCTGCTTGATGTGAGGAAAACATATCATTCTGGGACTAACATCTACTGGTGCCACTAATTAACCATTATCTTTTTGTTGCAGCACAAAACCCTTCCTGAATTGTTCTGTTTTTAGCTGAATGAATCTTTAACTGAACCATTTTCCACAGTGCTTCAAACAGTGAGTAATCTGGAATATATCCACAATCGTCTACTCCACCAAAGCGCTGTCCATTCCAAATGGAGGCTTTTATTTTTTTGATCCTAATATCAGGTGTGAAGGTGGTCTTGGTTTGGCCCAGGTCGGTTTAAATGTAAATTCAAACACATTTGATACATTAAACGCAACATGTGTGCAAATTTTGTCCTGACAACAGCATGACTACAAAGTTACCAAATTGTAAAAGTTCTCAGTCGTTCAAGAAAACGTTTCATATAAGGCATCTGGACTTAGGTTGATAGTAGCAGTAGTTGATTGATTGACAGGCAATGACGAGTCTGAGACACAACCAAGACACAGACGAGACACATTCTTACCTCTATTTACAAAAGTGTGTTGAAACCAAAACAGTTTCTCTCTAAAAGGATATTAACACCTGAAGGGAGGAGTTATGCTAATGGTCCACAGGAGCATAACAACTCCCCCCAAGCGCTCACAATCCCCGTTCAACCAGGGTCTAGCTGCTTTTGTCCACACACAGACGTCTCAGGTTAAAACACTCCCTCTGAGGAGCTCTCTTACCAGTTGAATTCAGAATGAGGGACAAAACATCTGTAACTTCAAAACCTACATCCTTTTTCAAGTTACCAATCAAAACTAATAATGGAACCATTTGTGCGTTCTTAGTACAGCCCTCTGTGCAGACATGTATGAAAACACCTTTTGTCTTCCTGATCAGGTTGTTCAGTCTCTAGCCTCCCTTCAACTACAAAGAACAGTGCACTGTACAATAGACTGAGAGAGGATTTGAGTTGTTTGGCCAATGCATCATGCTCTAAAGCTCCTCCTACACCTCCCTGGACCCATGGGAATCTCTGGACTCTTATCATTGAAGTTTGAAAAGACAGTGAGAGGAGCTGTATAACCAACAGAGTTGTGCTCATGTGAACAGATGATTTGTGGTAATGTGATGTTGCCATTAGTAAGTAACATGCTACAGTCTTCAGCTAGAGCTAATACAGCATCCATGTACTATCACATTCACTTTAATGTTTTGCTAAGCTCTCACAAGCTGGTCAAATGAACCAACAGTTATCTATCAGAGCAGAACTGGGACATGAAGCCAATTATGAACAAACTGACCATCACATCTTTGGGATTTTCATTAAGAGTCCAACCCACTGACTTCATTCACCATGTAGGCTTACTCAAGGTTTACAGGCAACACAAGGACCATAAGATGATCTCATTTTTCGAGGTATGTTATGAGAATTTCACACATACGTCAGATGTTGGGATTAAAACATTCAGTGTTGTTGGAAAAGTAACTGCCATTTAAATGCTTTCTCTTTCTTAATACAGAGGGTTGGACTTGGTTGTCTTCAGTTGCCGTAAAAATATCACTTAAACTGACATTTACCAAATGGTCTGGACATAAATTAGACATGTCTTACTAGGTTTTAGTTTTTAGGCATTCATTCAGTTCAGTATTGGCTTTGTCATGTGCAATCTGTTTGGTCAAAGGTACTCTGCTGATGGTACAGTGTTGCTGTACCAGGTCTGCACCATATTCATATATAATTGCTGTGGTATTACTTTAAATTACCATACCTGTTTAATGATTGAAAGAACATGTAACAATACAGAATTTTAGATAAGAAAGCTTAGCTCCATATCCGGTCCCAATGTTAAGTGAGGGATTAGCTACTGCCAACAGAGCAAGAGGGCAGAGCACAGGATTAGCACTAAAGAGTCAGATTTACCAAGCTGCGCAATTTTATGTGAGGCACTAATTTAGGATTTTGTGGCAGTGAGTGGCCTGTGTATCTACTGCAAAGATGTGCAACACAAAACAGCACAGTCTGTTGTTATCGGCCGAGAAACATTACAGAAGTGCACTGAGGACATAATGAGATAGATTTACAATGGGTCAAGTCATTCTCTATTATTCTTTTATTAAAAGATCCCTTTATTATCCCTGTGAGGAAATTCATTGTTGGCAACTGCCACCAGGGGGCACCCAGCATTCTCCCAGAGGCAAGGCAAGGCAATTTTATTTATATACACTGGGTAACTCAAAGTTCTTTACAGGAATAAAAGACAATTTACAATATATAGAAACATTTAAGAAACATAAAAATAAAAAATATTTTAAAGAAGATAAAAAAACACTTTAAGTTGTAATGTAGGCGGAGCTAAAGAAGAAGGTTTTTAACCTCCCCCTGAACATTGTTAAAGTTGAGGCTTGTTTTAGTCATCCCTGCACCATTTGCAATCAGTGATAATACGATCATTGTTGTAGAAAACCTGTTGAGTTTTAACTATTTCAATAGTGTTGTCAGTGGAGCACCAGAAGAGAAGTGAATGTGTGAATGAGTGCGTTGTAGCTTGTCCTGTTTGTTTCTGTGTCTGTCAATAAATGATTGAAGTACGATCAGACTATGGAGCTTTACACAAATGAAACACTAGCCTTGACTCTTTAAACTTTAGGACAGCATTAGAACTTCAGAAAATGAAAATTGTAAACTTGTCCGACATGTTGGATGTTATTATGAAGCAAATGTATGGCTTTTTTTTTTTTTTTTTTTTTGCTGAAAGCTGGTTCTATCAACAATAAGTAGAAGATATATAAATAATAATGATCTTGTCATACTGCTTTCTCCTGAACTTGACTGAGTTGAAGACAGATAGGGACAGGTTAGGTCAGCTCCTATATACCCCTTCTGCAAGTTGAACACCTTAGTAAATCAGTGTGTGAGTCCACACTTTTCATACGCTACCTGCATTTTACACCAAAAACACAGTTTGCGATATTGAGGGTAAAGATAATGCTCAGATGCCATGCTCAGTAAGGACCAAGAGAAGTCCTTTGTTCTTCTGCTGTGAAAAATAAATAATATTAATAGATTGGATTTATATAGAGCTTTTTAAGGCTCTCAAAGCGCTTTACGGCCGTTACAGACTCTTCCAAACACACACTCACACATTCATACACCAGAGGCAAGGTGGGATAATAAACTCTAATAACTTAATAAAGCATGGTTACAGGGACTGACACTTTAGATTTAGAAAGAATAAGGTATATAAAGGATGAGCTGGAATACTTTCAGAAAATCTGGCAACCTTTTATTTCTTTTCTGTATGGATATGTCTAGTATTTGTTTTTAATTTCAGTTTTTTTTTTTGTTTTTTTTACATACAGTAGCAAAATGAGCATTGCGGGCTTCAATCAAATTAATTGTATAACTTCATTTTTTTTCCTAAGTTATAAAGCTACTAGTTATTATTGTGTGTTTAGTGGTTATGAGTGAGAGAGTGCATAATGCGCATTCATTATAAAAACAGACTTTTCCCACTTTACACATACATAACATTTGGCTTTCTAGCAAGCCTGGTACTATAGCATAGGCTGTTGACCACACACCAGTATATTACATCTTGGGATAAGACAGTATTGTAACAGCTGTGATGTGAGGCACATAATTCTCAGTAATAGAGCCATACCTCTACAAACACAGAAACACACAGGGCCCAGAGTTAACACATGCTACAGCAATGATATCATTAGAGTGAAAACAGGTTGGTAGCAGGAGAGGAATATGTCTTTTTTATTAGACGGTGCACGGCAAAGTGAGTGCAGATGGAGCGTCAAAGAGGGCTAAATCGAAACCATGTTAGTCTATCCTTGGAGAAACATGACCACACACAGACACTATGCATCAAACACACGCCCAACATGTAACTGCAAACAAGCTGTCTTCTGTTGGTAGTTTAAGATTAAAAAAATGGTCTAAGCATGGAGTCATTTTATGCAAAGTCAATGCTTCCTCCACAATAAAGGCCCTCGATAAATTTGGGAAAAACCGCCCACACTGGGACTACAAACCACAAAAGATAAATAAATGCTGCAAGTTTCCGTAGGACGTTGGCTGAAAGGTGGATCTCATCTGTCGACATGTAAATTCCAAGACATTGTGAGGTGTATTTGATATTCAAATAGCAAAATGAAGGCTGGGTTACAAAACACATGCAGTGATGTTTTCCAGTGATAAAAAAGCAAAACGTTTTTACATAATCTACTAACTCCAATAGCAAGGGCTAAATAGTGAACATGTTGCATGTGATTATGAGAATATGAAAAAATGTTAGCGAGTGCAAATGTGGGGCAGGCAGATGTATGTAAGTAAGGTTCTGAGTATCGGCGCTGACCAAAGAGAGTTAATTTTGATAATTTACCAGTTTCTATATCAAATGTTAGAAAAAATAAATAAATAAATATAAAAAAATATATATATATATATATATATATATATATATATATATATATATATATATATATATATATATATATATATTACGGAAGCGTAGTACTGTCAATGTTGTTTTTCTGACTTTTTTTTTTTTTGATAGCTTTTCTGACTTTTTTTTTTAAAGGGAATTGTTTTTCTGACTTTTTTTTTTTAAGGGGAATTGTTTTTCTGACTTTTTCATAATAATTATCACGTTATTTCGTGATACTATCAAGTTATTTCGTGATAATTTTATTTTTTTTCCACGTAGCTTCCGTAGTAACGCAAGGAAGCAAAGAGGAAGCATGGCGTCGCGTCTGATCAAGTTTACTTCAGCCTTGGTCTAAAACATGGCGAGATATTAATGTTACTGAACACTGTAGACAATATTGTGATGAGTGTGAGCACCTTGAGACGTTTTTTGAAACAAATGAGATTGTATAGGCGGAAGAATCAGTCAGATATGTTGGATGTAGCAGCATTTCTTATTGATCAACTGGATGGACACAAAAAAACGTACGGATATAAATTACATCATCTCAACTGTATCCAGGCTGGCTTTGTCACGCTTCCTCTTTGCTTCCGTAGCAACGCGTAGTAGGCTACGTAGTACGTTGCTCCCAATAAAGCATTGAAAAAAGAAAAGTTATCACGGAATAACGCTTCCGTAATATATATATATATATATATATATTAGTGCTGAGCAACGATTAAAGCGTTTAATTGCGATTAATCGCATTATACACAAAATTGAATAATGAATTCAAAATTAGTGTACTGCATACTTTTATTTTGAAAGAACTGCTATATGAACAAAAGTGCAATAACATTTGGTTTGCACTTTAAACAACACTTTAAACAAATAATGTGCTTTTAACAGCAGTTAAAGGTTAGTAGCAGTTAAAATTTTTCTTGTAAATCTCAACCTAAACATTAATGTAATCAAATTAAATATTAAACCAAAAATATTTGCCACTGCCAGGGCATTAATATTTTGTTTAGTTTGTTATAGAAAAACAAGTTATGTCCAGAGCTTCAATCATAACATTATAACAATATAAACAATATAAATGTTTCTCTTGTGTTTTCATTACAGTCAGAGCATGTGAATGAAGTTCCCGTGCGTTTACACACCCTCTCTGGCCACGTTGAGTTGAGTTCTGCGCTTTTCACTTGTAAAACTCAAGGGTGTATGGGTAATGGAGTCTCTGCTCTCAGTGGGACGAATTAGGAAGTGTGGGGGTGCTCTGGAAAGCGGCAGCGTAGGCAAAGGATTAAAACCTCTA
Source organism: Perccottus glenii (assembly GCA_024416835.2). NCBI lineage: Eukaryota > Metazoa > Chordata > Actinopteri > Gobiiformes > Odontobutidae > Perccottus > Perccottus glenii. The sequence continues at coordinate 24,810,673 of CM044552.2, read as the reverse complement.
TTAAAACAGATGTCCAAATGAGCGTACCGGTGCGCTAAAAGCACTGGATGAGGGCGGCTCATACGTGCAGTCATTTGTTGTGATCCTAAGAATATTCTTCAGACCGACATCTTTCACTAAACTAATTGGCTAACGTTAACGCGCAATAAAATAACGCGTTAACTTATTTGCACTAATATTTATATATATATATATATATATATATATATATATATATATATATATATATATATATATATATATATATATATATATATATATATAAATACAGTTCTGGAAAAAATGAAGAGACCACTGCATTTTTTTCTAGCAATCAGGTGATCACCTGAACCAAATCTTATTTAATAAGGAAAAGTATAAAAACACCTGGTCATCACTATCCTCTTGCAAATAAATGCTCTAAATTACAATATTTTTATTTGGAATTTGGGAAAAATGTTGTCTGTAGTTTATAGAATAAAACAAAAATGTTAATTTTACCCAAACACATACAGTACCTATAAATAGTAAAACCAGAGAAAAGAGCTGTATATTTTTTGGATAAATAAACCAAATTAGTATTAACTTGCATAAAAGCCTCTGATAATGGACACTTATTTACCACTATAAGTATTTTGGGATGTGCGACAGATGTAAAAACCCGGTTTGAGAGACACCAGCTGCAAAAGCTACAGTTCACATGAATATGCCTCAGACACAAGGAAAAGGTGTTGCATGTAAAGTGTAGCTCTTAGTTTACTTTAAATCAGCCAATTATTTTTATGTATTTATATTTCCTGTACCTAACCGTTTGCACATACAGCTAACCACAATCCACTTAGTGTGTGTTTTAGTACACACAAAGCTTTAGTAAATAAGGCCCATGCCGAGGTAAAGAGATGCATGATAAACAGGAATGGTTTTACAGAATATGTTCCGTTATGTAGCCCCGGTGAAGGTGAACTTGTGGTTATGGATGGCATGAAGCAATGTCATCACATCATTTACTATATTAAACATTGGGGTGTGATCGGATAAATGAGTGTGTAATAGAATGAGATCGAAGTGCTGCAGCAGACATAATGCATTATGCTGCAAGGTTATTTTTCCTTTTTCCAAAGTCAAATAAAAGCACTTTTAAGGTCAGTTTTCTAGGTTTTGGAAAAAATAAAATAAAATGGTTATGGTTAGAGAAAAGGTGTGAAGCCCTGTTATATAATTTTTAAATCTTAATCTAAAATAATGAAGTTGAAGCAAAAGGGGAAAAGCCTGCCGATTTGTATTTAACTTAGATTTATACTTACTCATTTATATTTTTAGACTCAATGACAATGAGTAGACAATTTAAAACAGTTTATTTTTGGTTGTTGCTTGCAGTAGTATTAACCTAGCCCAGAAGACAACTGGGGTTACAACATGACCAACTGTTTCATATTGACCCACCAAAGGTTGTCCAGGTTCTGTGCCAAACAACTTTATTTGTTATGATTCTTGACACCATCATTAAATAGAAGAGACAGAATAGTATTATCTAAAATAAGCATAACACTTTAATTTAAGATAAGAAAACCTTTATCAGTTTATTGAAAATTATTCTAAGATTAATTATACATTTAAAATTATGCTAAAATGGGAATCATGTGGATTGTACAAAGACAATAACTGGACAACATGACAATAAAGCAGAATGAACAAACACACAACACAAAATATGACCGATAACGTACAAAGCTACTGCTGTATAAGGAAAAAAATCTGGTTCCCCTTTTAAATAAAAGCAAAAATTGTTTTAATGTGGTTAGAAAAAAAATATAAAATTTAGAGATCTAGAGGAACACTAAAGTAGTACCTAGAGACGGACAATCACGCAAAAGGAAATTGCTTTATTGGAAAATGGACTCCTCTTCCTTGCTCTACTGGCACTCACAGCACTTCAGAGTCCTTCTCAATCATCCACTCGACCAGATAAATACAGCGCATCCAGTAAAAGCATCAGCTGCAGGTTGACCTCGCTCCATTTTGTTTCATACATGGAAAATTATGACTTTTTCATTCACTGCACAACAACATGTCATATCATAGACAAGACAAAAGGTGGACCAAAAAATCTGGCACGGACAAGAACACTGAAGTGGGAACTTTATTATTATTTTTATTTATTTATTTATCTTGTCAAGTAATTAAAATTAACAAATATTTTAGGCCACAAATGTTACTACAGATCATTTTATACTGTATAAAGCCTATCAGAATAGTCTAAATGAAGGATTAATCCATAGGTTCAGATTCAGAGTCTTTTGGGGTTTAACACCAGTAGTTTTTGGGGCTGTGCAAAGATTGGCAGGAGAGAAAAAAATAATGGAAAAATTGGGCCACCAAGAAAAAAAAAAATTGTGGTTCACTTACAAGGTTAATGCAACAGCACAAATCTGAATACATATATTTTTAAACAATGATTTATACACTGAGATGCATTATGTGCACCAAGTTTGTGCTTTGCCCCAGGTAACTCCTGCCCACAGACCCCAGAATCACTAGAACCACTTCTGCCCAGTTAAGTAACTCTTGCAACCCCGCGACCATCATCTAAACAAAATCTTCTAATAGAAGAAAAAAGGAAAAAATCATTTAAGTAAACCTGTGCACATATTTTATCAACAAAAAAACAGTAAAGATAATCTATGATATGAATATGTTTGACTTGGGGGTTTGTTTCTCCAGCTGCAGTGGGACTCTTCGTCTCCTGATCATGATGCTGATCCCATCAAAGCAGATTTTTCCCATGTCTCTGAACCTGCCTCGAAGCGGAACACAGGGGGTTGTGATTCATGTAACACACCCTCCACCAGCCCCAGCAGCCCCGCTGTGAGTGTGCACTGCCCTTTACTTCACTCTCATCACGGCAGGATTAACCGGCACTGGACAGATGGCCGTCGGACGCTCCTCCCTCTAAACACACGCTACAACTTCACTTCACGAGCTGTGTCATCATGGCTGCACACAGCCTGGGGCTTAAACACACACAACAGAACACATACACACACACAGCAGCCGGAGCCGGTGTCAGCAGATGATGACTGTGATGTCAGAAGAGCGCTCTGCCCAGTCTCCCCTCTGCCTGTCTCTTACTCAGACACTTGTGAGCTTGTTCTGACCTTGAATGGCTCCATTCTGTCTTCAGGATTCACACAATAACCCGCTTTATATTTAGAAATTTCTCCAATTGTGTATGTCTTTGTAAATGTGACTTACGTATAATAATAAGACAAAGGATGTGTTTTTAGCAACAAGTCACTGAGAAAAAGTTTTAAATGTGCGTGATTGTGTGATAATCACTTCAGTTCCTCTTTATAAAGATTTATATGTGTGGAGATGGGGGTTGAGGTAACGATGCGATACAGCTGGATTCTTGCAAGTTTGTGAGTTTTTTCAAACTTTGTGAGTTTTCAAACTATTGTAAATCAATCTTGAACTGATCCAAGTAAAATATTTACGGTTCGAACAGGTCTAACAGGTCTGAACATGTTTTAGGTTTGAAGATAATACAAACATAAACAACATGATGCTGCTTTAATTGGAAAACAGCGGTTGATAAATCGCTGACCAGGTATTAATTTTAAGTACCTGTTACATGGATGTGAATACAAGCAATTATTTGGCTTCACACTGCACAACCAGCATGTACAGTATGCATGTGACGTCAGGGGTGAAAAAAGGTTAACCCGGAAAAAACACAGAGTGAATGGTCCTTCTATGTCTTAGTGTCAGCCTTGTGACTAAGGCCCAAAGCTGCTGGGATAGGCTCCAGTCATTCGCGACCACTAACAGGTAGAAAATGAATGAATAAATGTTGCAACTTACAGTGTTATTGTTTCTTTATTGCTTTTATAATAGCTTTTTTGCTATTAATAGGGAGTTTAATGCATGATTAAATGGTGTAATGTTCAGTTTCAGTCCTTATGTTGTCCGCACTTGTTGTATTTTGTGTTAGAAACGGCGCATCTCTGTTTTATGTAAGACAAATTTCAGATCTATCATCTGACAATAAAGTAGACCAGAACCAGACCAGAACCAGACCAGAACCAGACCAGAACCAGACCTAAACCAGACCAGGACCAGACCAGGACCAGACCAGGACCAGACCAGAATCAGACCAGGACCAGACCAGGACCAGACCAGAATCAGACCTAAACCAGACCAGGACCAGACCAGGACCAGACCAGAATCAGACCAGGACCAGACCAGGACCAGACCAGGACCAGACCAGAACCAGACCAGGACCAGACCAGAATCAGACTAGAACCAGACCAGAACCAGACCAGAACCAGAACAGGACCAGACCAGAACCAGAACCAGGACCAGACCAGGACCAGACCAGAACCAGACCAGAACCAGAACAGGACCAGACCAGAATCAGACTAGAACCAGACCAGAACCAGACCAGAACCAGAACCAGGACCAGACCAGGACCAGACCAGAACCAGACCATGACCAGACCAGAACCAGACCAGGACCAGACCAGAACCAGAACAGGACCAGACCAGAATCAGACTAGAACCAGACCAGAACCAGAACCAGGACCAGACCAGGACCAGACCAGAACCAGACCAGAACCAGAACAGGACCAGACCAGAATCAGACTAGAACCAGACCAGAACCAGACCAGAACCAGAACCAGGACCAGACCAGGACCAGACCAGAACCAGACCATGACCAGACCAGAACCAGACCAGGACCAGACCAGAACCAGAACAGGACCAGACCAGAATCAGACTAGAACCAGACCAGAACCAGACCAGAACCAGAACAGGACCAGACCAGAACCAGAACCAGGACCAGACCAGGACCAGACCAGAACCAGACCAGGACCAGACCAGAATCAGACCATGACCAGACCAGAATCAGACCAGGACCAGACCAGAACCAGACCAGAACCAGACCAGGACCAGACCAGGACCAGACCAGAATCAGACCAGGACCAGACCAGGACCAGACCAGGACCAGACCAGGACCAGACCAGAATCAGACCTAAACCAGACCAGGACCAGACCAGGACCAGACCAGAATCAGACCAGGACCAGACCAGGACCAGACCAGGACCAGACCAGAATCAGACCAGAACCAGACCAGGACCAGACCAGAATCAGACTAGAACCAGACCAGAACCAGACCAGAACCAGAACAGGACCAGACCAGAACCAGAACCAGGACCAGACCAGGACCAGACCAGAACCAGACCAGAACCAGAACAGGACCAGACCAGAATCAGACTAGAACCAGACCAGAACCAGACCAGAACCAGAACAGGACCAGACCAGAACCAGAACCAGGACCAGACCAGGACCAGACCAGAACCAGACCAGGACCAGACCAGAATCAGACCAGAACCAGACCAGGACCAGACCAGAATCAGACCAGGACCAGGACCAGACCAGGACCAGACCAGGACCAGACCAGGACCACTGGTTGGACAACAGTGCTGTGAGAGACGTGGCTGTCGGTGAGTCTTGTAGAATGTGTTGAAATACAGCCACAGCCGTACATTTTTGGGATGTGTATCAACCACGCGTAACATACTGCACTGTACTCTCAACTTAGTACTGACAAACCCTTCTTAAGCATTTCTTTTGACTGAAACTATAAGAGAATAAGAATAGCAGCACAGCCTCCAGCCTGTCACAGAACAGAGATGTGCAAAGACAGACAGGACCATAATGTGCCCCAGCGTCACGTAATAGGATTTGGGGGCCAGCGCGACATCTAAACTGCGCTCACAACATTAGCCGACAGATTAAATCAAACATGAAGTGGAGGGTTTTATTCCCAAACTATAATCCCATTTGGCAAATACAAATCTACTGCACGTGGTGTTATAGATTTCCTCAGATCCGGGCTCTGAACTCAGAGTAACTCCAGTCCATTTATCAGTCTCTGGTGTGATAAATGTAGCTCTCGGCTCCAGCTGTCTGAAAGGCTTTTGTGCTAACCAATGGCAACAATTAGCCTCACTTTATTCTTTAACTTTTTATTTCCTCTTTCAGTGTGCTCCATAAACGTCCTCCTTCTGACCCCCACTCCCTCGCTGTGGCTCTTTGAGGACATAATAAACCAGAATGTTTCATCGGTGGCTTCATTTTTCCCCGGCTTCTGGTGTTTCTGGTGTTTGCACTTAACATTCAAGAGACAGAGTGAGATTAATGCAGCAGCAGTTTATTCCTGCAAAACCTCCGGCTAATAGATTCACTTGGATGTGCCACATTAGACAGTTTGTTGTTGAAAAAAGCTGGTATGATCTTCACATGACTGTACAGGAGTATGTTCGGCTTGTATGTTAATAAGCACGGCAACAAACAACCTCTTAAGAGTCTGATATCAAAGCCCTATCTTCTTTGTTTTCTTGGAAAATGACAAAGACAAAGATATTTTTACAAAGCACATCTCGTTTTTTTCCTGAGTAAGAATGATCTATTGTCCAATCAGCAAACTGGGGTTAATCTCCACCTTTTTAAAAGTTGCTCCACAGTAAGGCTCATGTCCTCCCCGTTACCACAGGTTCTCTCATGACATGTACAGTATGTTTAGGTGAATTGTTAATCCAAACTGCCAAACACTGAAGGTGAGAAGGAATGGTTTTCTGTGTATGTTTCTATGAATGAATTATTGACATAGTCCAATTGAAATTGGAATTTTTAACAGCTGTAAACGCCTTACTCCGATTGAGGGAGGAGTCATTTCAATTTCTTTGATATCAGAGTAACACACTGGATAATCTGTTCGGTTTAATCCAGCTAAGAGCATAGTTGGAGTAAGGTCTGCATGTAAATGTGTTAGCCCAGCAATAAACTGACCATTGTCCAGGGTGTCATCAGGAGACAAATGCAACTTTAAACATTAGTATCCTTATGTTTATCCTCTGCACCACATGGCCTCCTCTTGCCTATTACTCTAACACCAAACTTAAATTGTAGCTTTATAAAAAAGAGCCCCTGTCAGAACCAATGCATACTATATCAACTGTTCCCGTGGCAAACGTACTGTGACAACATTACAGTTGGCATCACAATGGTATAAGACAAAAAAGACTATCTGAGATTTGTGAGATTACAAACTCACAAAAATAAATCTTTACTTGCTCCAAGCAAAGTATTTGAGTCCAAACGCTGGTCTTACCGGATCGTTGTGTCCAGGGAGGTGGCAGCACTGACAAGTCTGGGTATGTTTTAGGTTTAAAGATGTAGCAACTGTTTTACCATTACGAAGTGGCGGCACAGTGGGAAAGTGGTTAGCACCCCTGCCTCACAACAAGAAGGTCCTGGGTCCTTTCTGTGTGGAGTTTGCATGTTCTCCCTGTGTCTGCGCAGGTTTTCTCCGGGTACTCCAGTTTCCCCTACCACTAAAGACACGTAAAACATGTGCCACAGCATTCAAAATAATTTCATCTACAGATCAAAATCTAATCTGATTGAATTAACTTTGCATTGTCACTTAGACCACCATAACACCATGTTGAATTGTGTTTATTTAAGAGACTTCATCTGTTCTGTACAAACACAGAGCGATGTGAAAAAGGGAGAAATCTGCAAAGAGACGACAGACACAGAGAAAACCAAAGCTGAGACTGCAGAGCTATTAAACTACTGCAAAGGCTGATACCTTAAATCAATAGGCAAACAGAATCTAGCCCCTATTTCTGCTTTATTGGATATGTCTGTGTGGATATGAGATCCGACAGAGAGTGTGTGTTGTGTGTGTAATCTACAGAACAATGGCCACTGAGGTGTTACTGGAGCACAGGTCTTTTCTCTGCTCCACTGTTCGCTCCTGTGCACACTACACTCGCTGCTGATGTACTGTGGGCAACTATTTGAACAGCAGTGCTTTTATTTTATTGGATGTTGTCAGGAGGATTTGTCCAAACCCACTACTCCTGGTCTGGTTTTGGATTTCTCCTGCTTGAGTAGGTAATAAAGTGAGAGTAAAGGCAGGTTTTGGTGAATTTACACAGAGTCCATGCAGAGTAAAGTTTGAATTTTAATACACTATTTTTTAAATGTGATGTTAGTGTCTGTAATTCGGCATCATTACTGTGCTGTTCAAATATTATATTGGATAATGAGTATGTATTATATTAATGTCACATATAACCTTTACACTTACATGTTGAATGATGATTTTACTTATTACTAATCTACTTAAACTAAAGTTTAAAAATAAACTTGGATGTCGTTTAAACCCAGACTAGATTTTGATCTTTTGCACCAAAATACCAAAGCACATTTCATACTTTTACAGACTATTTCCATTGGGGTGTTCCCAGCCTGCAGTGGTCAGTATCTATCAAAAGTGGTCCAAGGAAACTTTTTGTGTTCATGTTTTACAGTATTTGTCTTTGTTTTTTCCTGTGTGTGTATTTAGCAGTAGCTGGCACATAATAGCACTAAAGTGTAATAGACTACAGACTACTACTTTCAGTTTACTCTGGATCACTATATACCAGGAGTCTAAGATGTTACAGAATGAGCAACACAGCGATTATAACACTTGTTTAATCATACACTGTGTGCACAATTATGAGGCAAGTGATTATTTTGACCATATTATCATTTTATTTCCAACTCCAAGCTGTATAAACTTGAATCCTTATTGGATTAACTGCATATCAGGGATGTGTATTTGTGTAAAGAGGGAGGGTGTGGCCTAAGGAGATCAACACTTATATGTGTTATATAATGTGAGGGGTCTGTGGAGTAAAGTCAAACAGAGCAAGTTATTTTTTTTCTTTATTACAGGAGACATGCTTCAATGCTGGTTCTGATAGAAAGGTGTCAGATATACAGTGCAGCTCAGTTTGTTGTGTCTGGGGCTAGATTTCCTCAGACCTGTCAGGGTGACCTCTGACTCCTGTCCACCGCTGAAAACACCAACAATGGGCACGTGCAACAGAACTGGACCATGGAGCAAATAAATAAGATAGTCTGGTTCTGAGTTTGAGCTGTTGATCTCAGTCCAATGGAGCATCTTTAACTTACAGGCTCTGCTGCTAACATCTTGGTGCCAGATCCCACAGGACACCTACAGGATCTAGTGGAGTCCATGCCTCCACGGGTCAGGACTGTTTTGGCAGCAAACAGGACCAACACAATATTAGGCAGGTGGTCATCTTATGCTTGATCATGTATGTGGGTAATAATGCTTGTATTACTGACACATTTAACTCAATACGTTTTGTCACAGTGAAAGATAAAGACAATAAAATGGTGCAATTGTCACAAATAAGATTGCTTTTACTGGATAACTGCACATTCCACCTCCTGGAAACTCCCAAAACAGAAATCTTTTAATCAACAATAGCTTCTTTTCCATGACAACCGGGCTATATTCACTAATCACACAGGCATTCATATATTTTTCAATTGTGAATCCATTGTTTAAAAAGATGAGTTGAGAGACAACCATGGACATGTGTTTAACTGGAAAATGGAATCTAAGTATAATTAGTCTAAGTTTAAAATAAAACAGTTATACATTACATAAAAAAATTTAGCTTCTTTTTAATGACAGTTTTCAGTTGCTTCTCCTGACTCTCTGATACTCTGAATGCGGAAATAGCCTGCTACAGAGAAACTCCCAGTTGCACAGGCCGACCACATGAAGACAAGCTCCTCCCTGCAGCACTGTTTGTCTGCTGTGTGACCCCCTTTCAGTCAGCGCTCTCAGAACCATCACATCGACAGTGAGATCAATAGTGTCCTCCAGAGACCCCGTAGACTGAAGCCTGGCCATCACTAAGCTGTGTGCAAGTCTGAGCAGAGTGGCCGCAGGTGACGCTGACAGGATGAAGTCATGGTCTGTGGGGCTCTGCTCTGTGATTAATGCCATACAAAGGCTTTAGGAGGACGACAGCAACAGCAGGCTACTGTTATTTACCTCCTCTGCAGTGGACTAGCACTGTCTGTCTGTACCTGTCTCTCATCACAGCATGGAACATTGGGTTTAGGCCTTTTCACCTAGCAGTTAGAGTTTAGTGAGAGAATCCAGAATGACTTAATGTCACAGGACACATTCATTCATTTTCTACCACTAATGCTTTACAGAGACTGAAGCCTGTGTCATGAGTGTTGAGTCTGAATCGAGTTACACCCTGAACATCTGCCAGATAATTACAGGGCTAACACTTCGAAGCCTTTTACATGACAACGCATTTCAACCATACAATTTTGTTGTGGTTTGGCTACTTGTACAAAAGCTAGCCCTAGCTCCAAAAAAAAAAAGCGCAGCCAAAATTTTATTGCTGTTTTAGTGCAGCTCCTGCTCGAAAACATTGTAGCAAATGCTATTGGCTGTTGGCTGCCCACAGCAAGTAAAACATCAATAGTCAAATACTATGTTGTTGTGTTCCAAAGTCATGTTTGGATAACACATTGTATTAAATATTTAAATCTCCATGCCAGGTTTAAAAAGTTGAAATATTTTGCAGGGGAAGTGACAGCTCCCCTACTGGCCTGGCAGTGACATGACATGCAGACTCCACACAGACCCCATCACTACCTGGCCTGAAGGATGGAACCCATTACCTTCTTGGGGTGAGGCAGGAGAGCTAACCCCTCTGCCTGCAATCAAAACAAAAGTCAAATTTGCTACATATTCACAGCACTCAATACATCAAGTCAGACCCCCAATTCAAACCCAAGTTTCTGAGAAGTTGTTCTGATTTCAGCAGGTCTACACGTACTTCCTCTGACTCAACCTCCTCACCCCTATCACCAAATCCAAGCACCGTACCTTGGGGGACAGAGCCTTTGCCATAGCTGCCCCTACCCTCTGGAACTCCCTCTCTCCACAAATCCAAACCACTGACTCACTGGAAACATTTAAGAATCAGTTAAAAAACTCATCTTTTCAAGAGACATAACAACTTGTCTTAACCTCTTTTGCAATATGTTGTTTTGTTTATGTATTGTATGCATGTAAAGTGTCTTTGCGCCCCCTGATAAGCGCTATATAAATTGTGTGTTATTATTATTATGTTTCTGACTTAGCACAATCAATCAAAGGTAAAGTAATTACATAGATGCCTTATTCAGCAATGAAGACACGTTTGTTACAGAAGGCAGACTTTTTGAGTCTGACATTAAAGGAAGAAGATCATTCACAAAGGTGGGAAAATGTATTGTTTTTTAATTCAGCAAATCTTAGTAAACTGAGTAGCAAGGAAGAAGACTTTATATCATAACCAATAACTGCAGAGGAAATTAAAAATGTTATTATGGAACTCAAAAATAATAAATCTCCAGGAGTGGATGGCCTCCCCAGAGACTATTAAAAATGTTTGAAAAGGAGTTGATCCCACTTTTGTTTAGGGTCTTTACAGTAACTATGCATTGTCAGAGGGGGATCCTTCTCGGTTATGGTCTGAATAAGAATTAGTGTCATCCATAAAGATCGTAAAGACCCAACTCTACGCACATTCCGATCAACCACCAAAAACATGTACAACAGTCCCCCCAACACACATGGGGCCAGGACTCCCCTGCAAAAGAGATTTGTAATCTCAGTGGGACTATCCTGGTTAAATAAAGGTTAAAAAAAAAATAACAAACCCCTCTGTGTTGATTTAAAAATACTTACTGCTATTATTGCAAATAGATTTCAAAAATACATTAGGAAACTTGTGAAGCCTGATCAGACCGCTTTTGTTACACAGAGACAGGGAACTGCTAATGTTAAAAGGCTTTAAATCTTCAAAAAGTAGCACAAAAAAAAGACACCTCATCGAGTGGATTGGGCCTTCCTACAATAGACACTTAAACATATGAGCTTATTATAAAAATCTAAGCTCTCGAGTTAGGTTCAACGTTCACTGCTTAGATCTTTTTCCTCCGGGATGGGGCACGTGCCAGGGAGATGTTTTATTGCTGTCGCTATTTCCCTTAGCATAGAGCTTAGAGTTAGTAGAATTGATTAGGTTAAATCCTCTTATACAGGGAATAAGAGATGAAACTAATGACCACATGTGGGCGCAGTGGCTCAGTGGTAGAGCAGTTGTGCTAAAACCAGAAGGTTGGCGGTTTGAATCCCTCTCTTCCCTGTTCACACTGTTGTTGTGCCCTTGGCAAACACTTTACCCCCCTTGCCTCTAGTGTCTGTGGCACTGGTGTGAAATGTTCAGTAGGGGTCGGAGAGGTCATAGGCTCAAAATGGCTGCCATGTCTCTGTCGGTCTGCTCCAGGGCAGCTGTGGATACAGATGTAGCTCACCACCAGTGTATGACTGTGGAGTGAATAATTAAAGGACGGCCTGTAAGCGCTTTAAGTCCCTTGGTCTTTTGGGAGAAAAGCGCACTATAAATCTAATCCATTTTTATTAATAAACTTTTTGCTGACAATATCTTATTATTTTTAAAGAACCCTGTCTCTAGTCCTGCCACGCCACGTCAATACAAATAAATCGGAATCTTTAATGATTGTTGGGGATTGGCCACCGCAGTTGGACGACATGGTTTTGTTTAGACAGTCCAAACAGGGGTTCAGATATCCTGGAGTATATTTTACTCCTAAAACTTCTCAGCTGTTCTCGTCTAATTATGATAAACTGTTTAAAGAAGTTAAAAAGATTTGGATAGATACTGAAGACATGAATGTGTAAGGATAAATATTTGATCCTATTATTTCTGTTTCAGGCTTTACCACAATCTGCATTTAAATTGTTGGAAAGATTGATATCTAAGTTCAAATTAAAATTTTAATGTTTGATAAAGATAAAAGAGGCCTTGGATTCCCTAATTTTAAACTATATTATAGGGCAGCCCAATTAAAAGCATTAGTTGCTTGGATCATTCAGAATCCAGAAACACAATGGAAGAATTTTTATTACCGGTCTTTCTATTTCCAGCCTCCCATTTCTTAGTCAGCAATCTCAGAAGAAAATTTAAGTTACCAATTTATGGGTCAAAATGTGTGGAACCAAAAACTATTTAAAAGAACAGTCGCCTATCACAAGCCAGATCCATTAATAAGAATATTGAGTTCCTGACAACTTTAACTGACAGAGGATTTGTTAGATGGGCTGGAAGTGTGAAGGAACTGAACTTAAATCCTGTATAATTATTTACAAATAAGAAATTATACAGCAAAACATATGGACTAGGAACGAGAGCCTTCAAACATAACATTTTATTTCACTAATTTGATGGAAAATTTAGGAGAAGTGTCTTTGATGTACAAAAAACTGGTGAAGGATTTGTCAAATAATACACAACAACATTAAAACAAACATTAAATGGGAAATGGAACTAAAGGTCACTATAAATGATAAGTAGTGGAAAAATATATGTGATGGTTGTCATAGTGGAGTAGGTAGTCAACTCTGGAAGGAGTTTGAATAAAAAATGAAAAATATTTTTTTGGGAACTCCACTTAATTTGTTTCTGTATAAAAATAGTATTGATGACAAATGCTGGAGAAATTGTGGACTTATTGGTGATCATACCCATATTTTTTGGGATTGCCCTGGAATACAACGTTTCTGGAAGGATGTTGAAGAGACACTGCAAAACATTTTGAAAATAAGCCTTTCTTCGGAGCCTTTAATCTTTCTTTTGGACATATTTCCTGACCATCAACCAAGAACCACCACAACCAAGAGTTTCTATTGCATTTTCGTTTAATGACTGCGAGGAAAATGATAACGGTCAATTGGATGAAGCCCGAACCCCCTTCTATTGCACACTGGGTACAGAAAATTCGGCATGTGTATACAATGGCGTGTCTTTAAAAAAAAAACTGGGTTCCAGTTATGGACTTTCTTAAATCGGACACTTGTACCTTGACTTTATACAAATGCCCCATGTTGGTATGAAAGTCTTTTATACTTTATGTGTAACTGTATTTATCTATGCAATGTCTTATTCTATGCCTCAGAACAACAAATGTTTTGTAAATTGCCTGTACTATTGTGTATCTTGTAAAAATATTGATCATTGATCAATACTGTGATTTTTTATTTGACCTTACTGATCCTGGTTTGGACTAATGCTTTTGTGTCAAACTAGTGCAACCGCCAACCACTCCCTGTGTTGTTGTTATTAAGTGCTTATGACTTACGTTGTGTATCATTTCTGAGTCACCTAATCCAACCTTTCAGTAGTTCTCGGGTCTTTTAAGGACTGGAGACATGATTATCCTCCTTTTGGTTCCAGCAATGAGATAATTAGCTCGATTTGATTTCTCATTAGTCTGCTGCTCTGCACTGTCAGTTATTGATATTTTCTTTCATCTCTTTATACATTTAAACTCACTCAGTAATTGCCGAGGAGTATCAATTTAATAATCAAGACACTCTGCGTCGTGTTACCTCAAATTGCCTTTTATAATTGTTTCAACAGCAGCTAAACTACAATGTGAGGTTTGGTCCAAACCATGGTCTGTTGGAGTTTTCACAGCTGAAGATTTGGTTTGGACAGGTAACAGGAAAGTCCGAAAGCCAAGACCAAACAGTGTAGGTGTAAAATCCAACAGGAAACAAACCACAAGTGTATTTTGAAGATCATTTCTTTACAGATGCAGCATCAAGATGAGACAAACGGGAATTTGCTACTAGAAATAAACTAACAGAGGTTAACTAACAAAACTGTATCAAAATAATACTTTCTTTTTCTTTGAAATGAAGCATGACATCAGAACAGAGCAGTAATCGGTTAAAAAATTTTTGTCAAAAGTGTCAAGTAAAAGTTGGAGCTGAGATATACGTTGCCGACATGAAACACCAGTCATTTGTACTCCCAAGTCGCTCACTTTGTTTTCCCCTAAATATGATCTTAATAAGATAAAAAATAATGTTTTTGTAAATCTAACTTGTCTTTTACTGTCCACCTCTACAACACACTGGCCTCATGCTAAACAATTGTAGAGTAAAACGCTTTATGGTCCAGCTATTGTCACTTAACCTAGGTCCTCACAACCACCAAAAATCACAGAAAGACAAAGAAGTCACTGTATGCCATTTCAGTGATTGATGAGGGGAGGTCTTTTTCTTTTCAATTGACGATGGAAATTTTGTATGCTACAATTTATTCAAACCATCAAATCCCAAGTAGTCAAAGTTTACTTAGGTCTGCATTTGAATGGTGCACTTGCTTCTCTTCTGCTTTTAACCTCCAACTATTTTAGCAGACAGGTTAAGGAAAATATTTTACTATCAAACCAGGCCTGATCTGCTGGTCTAAGTACGGTCTAAACGGGTGAGAGTCAACAGGGTTTCATCTGATGTGCTTTTATCTTCCACTGTATCTCCACAGGGTTGTGTTCTTTCACCGCTTTTATTTGTTTTATACACAAACCACTGCCATGTAACGGCCAAGTCAATCCAGCGGAGGAGTGTGATCGCACATTCTTTCTGGATTTGGTCAGGATGATGCTGAGTGTGAACCCTGATGATCGGCTCACACCAGAGGAGGTTCTGAGACATCCCTTTGTGTCTCAGAGCCAGCTGATGGGGCTGTGTGAGAGCGACCAGTAAGAATCTGCTTCAGAAACTGTAATGTGCTAATGTTATAATTAGGGGTGCACCGATCCGATATTAGGATCGGATATCGTCCGCGATACTGACAAAATAGCTGGATCGGGGATCGGAAAAATTAACAGATCCACGGGCGATCCAGGTTTTTTCTTCGTCGCTGCAGGACCTACGTCATTCGTCAGCTTCACGTGTGTCGCATGCTAGAAGCAACATGGAGCATCCCAGAGAGTCGGCGGTGTGGAGATATTTACGTCTCAGTGGGAGTGTCAGAACGGCTCAATAGAAGCCTCATTCTCTACACGCGAGCTGATAAACATGAAAATGACAAATAAAAAATACACCTGTGATGAAGTTTTGGTATTAGTAATGGCTGACTCTGATTCTGAGGGAGAACATCTACCTTTAGAGTCTTTTCAGCCGAGTGAAAGTGAGAATGAGCGAGAGTGAGTGCGTGTGTAACTTGGACAGCTCGTGCCTTTCTCAGTGTTTCTCATAAAGCACACGCTGTTTTTCCCACATTTTGCCAAACATCAGTGAAAGAAACGGTAGGAAACTAGTCGCTCTGGCCGCGGTAGTGAAGGGGAGGTTGAGAAGGGAAGCCGTGAGCACGTAGCACTTGCAGCTTTACCTTTAGCACCTGCAACTTTACCTTTAGCACAGGTGATAGAAGCCGGGGCGGGTGTACTGCCATGGCGCGTAGTGACGGGGTGTCGGGAATAATGCGGCTTCTATTGACAGCTGTTTGGGACAAATACGTGTTGGTCATCCTGACACTTTACCCAGTCGAGGAGGGAGAGGCAGGGGTAAACATAGTCAGCGCAAATGCGCTAATCAAAGCAGCGATCGTAATAAAAGTGATGGCTGTGTGCTGTACTTCATGAGAGGTCCCACACTCTAAAAAACTACTAAACTGTTCTGGATGTTTATGTTCATTTAATTCTGTTTGACTCTTGTATTTGCACTTTTTATAAACTGCTATTTGTTGCTAATAAAAGTTGTTTATATTGTTGTGCATGTTATTTTTTTATTGTTTCAGTATTAGTGTTTGCAGGACTTTGCACTTTATATTTTTGTTTACAATGTTTGGTTACTGTTTGATTACTATTGTATGTTCAACCAATGCACTGTTTCTTATGGCTACATTTTATTTATTTTAATTTAAGAGTTTGATTACATTATATTTTAGATTTGAATGCACAATTGTTATATAACAAATTTATAAGAATTCAAATATTTTTTGACATGTTAACAATGTTTGGTGACTGTCAGATAGGGATGGGCGATATGGCCAAAAATCCATATTGCGATATACATTGCAGCCTCTTGCGATAACGATATATATTGCGATATATAAATTATAATAGAATCATTTCAGAACAGGTTACATAGATCCTAAGGAAAGCCAAACTGCTAAATGTATTTTTTAATGTTATTCCTGTATTCCTGAAAAGGAACTCACAATCTTCTTGCATAAAGCAACAGCACGGTCAATTCGGGGATCTTTCACACTTTTTTCTGTTGACAAACGTGTAAGATTTTATATGTTAATTTAATCTATAATCTCTCTCTCGCCTCGCTTCCTCTCTCTCTCTCTCGCTCGCTCCCGCGCTCTCTCTCTCTCTCTCGCTGCATTGCCTGGCTATGCTAGCTCCGTGAAGTCTTCACGGAGACTTCACGGAGAGGTAACACGACTAATCTGTTGTCTGAATACCAGCTTGCCAGCTCGGTGAAGTCTTCACGGAGCTGGCAAAGCTGGTATTCAGTAACATGTTTCGCTTTTGAGGTAGTACAACAGATTAGTCGTGTTACTCTCTTAGCCGGAACTGTTGCCCCACACACTCTACAGAGTATAATTTGCTGCTGCACGTCAGGCGGCTTAAATCCGAATTACGCCCAAATAATGGATGTTGCGTCTTTTCACCAGCTCCTCCGTTTCGAAGTTGAATTTAAACATGTACTTAAATGTCAGGGTATATAAGGTTCGGCAAGCTTATACCACAACACTATTTACAGATCGAAACAGCTGATGAAAGTTCTATAGTACTATTGAGGATAATCTGGCTTAAGTTAATTTCAAATTTTGACACAGCTAACTTTTATAAATGAAGATTGCATGTGTATTGGGGCGCCACCAGCTATTTTGAGCCCCATGAAAAGATCCCACATTGGGCCCCACCACAAGCTCTACTAACCTATTCCTGGAACTAAAAGAGAACTACTACATTTTAAGGCTGTTATTTAGCTTGTATGTATTGGATGACGGGTATACTGGGTGAATAGAGCATACATAGAGTGCACGGCTCTTCTCTATAAACCACTCATTAGACACTGGCCCACTGCAGCCTCTATACTTCAGCAAGCTTCTACATTCAGCAAACATGGAGAGTTTTCCTCAAATGAGACTTAATGAGCAGTGTTTAGAACACTTGATGAAGGGTTTCCACACAAGGCCCGACCACTGAAGAGAACAACAGTGTAACGTGAGACGACTCAAGTTCAAGGGGCTAGTACCACATCATCACAAACCTGTCACTCACACACACAAGGACAGCTACGAATGTATGGTTTCAAAAGAAATGAGTAACTACTGTCAGCCATGACCTTTTACCCGTATTATGTCAAGATAGATCAGGATTTCAAGCAAAGATTTGTTTTGTAAAAGAAACGTGCAGATGGTGAACCATGAACTTGATACTAGCATCCATAGAGCCACATCCAGAATGCTCACAGAAAGGTCATTGAGGGTCAAGGATAAGGTTTTAAGGAATAGCAATGCCTTTATGAATGGACGCACAAGATTATAACCCGTAATGTCCACAACACATTATAGTAGGCCATAGTTGTATCATTCTTAGATCCAGAGGTCTCTGAGTCTGGACTTTTAAATCCATGTCATTTGTTATCAATTGCTCAACCTTTGATAATTAGCCTTGTTCTGTTCTCAGGCTGATTGACAGCAGGATGACAGTTGTAGCCAGTGGAAATATAGTGGATATATATAATGCCAAAGAATAGTTTGTACCTGAGACTTGCTCATTCTCATCCCTGATGTGTAAAGTTTTGTTGTTTTAGTGATGCAGACCTCTAGCGTCTTCAGTAATGTCTGTTACATATAAAGACAAAAATAAAATGCTCTTGACTTTGGAGGACAGATACTAAACCAGGATATCAAATTGTACCCTGCATTTATAATGTCATTGGGCCCTGAGCCATTTAAAATAAAAAAACACTGCTATATGTTTTTTGGTTTGTTGTTGTTGTTTTTTTTATTATATTGTTTATGCAATATCCAAGATTTTGTAAAAAACAGACTGTACTTGACATTTTTTTCTTCTAGTTGGGAAAAAGTAGTTTGTTGTAAAAGCATTTCGTTCCCATTGGCCAACAATCACCTTGTGATGTGATGTTCCAGGAAGTGTAATAGCTGCCGATAAAGTGTATTTTCAGCACTGTCTTTTAACACAGAAACAGCTCAAAAAACAAAAACATCAACAGAGAAAATCAATCACGTAATGTTTTACGAGAAGAGGATTATTCCTGATGCTAAAGTCACAGCTAAGCTAATGCTAAGCGCTAAACTTAAGGTTGGTGTAATGTATCAGTATTTTGGAGAAAGGTACAGGTACTGGAACTTTAATAAAGCAAGTGTGAAAAAAGATCCTGTTTCTGAGCTACTTTTTAAAATGTGATCAAGCGCAAGCAAAAAGTCTCGGCACCATACAAAATACTTTTAACAATGCTTTACTGTTAAAGTATAGCATATAATATGCATTATTAATGTTAACTGTGCATTATTTCATTCCTTGAAATGACTGCTTATTATTATACCATAGTACAATCTAGACACTAGTGAGATCTCAATGGACATACTGTATGCTTTAATGTTCTATCTATCTATCTATCTATCTATCTATCTATCTATCTATCTATCTATCTATCTATCTATCTATCTATCTATCTATCTATCTATCTATCTATCTATCTATCTATATCTAAGGTAGTCATTAGCACATTCACAGTTTGGAGAAGCAGACAGGAGCAACATCACATTAGGCTCCAACTTTTCTTGAAACGTAACGCAATAACACACTGTCACATCTCGATGAGTGGTCCAGAGCCACGCGCTGACACTTACTTGAACCTGCCCTGACAGTGCTGACACTGCTCCCCGACCCAGCCGTGGTCACACGCGCAGCTGCCGTTCACGCACTTGCCCGAGTAACAGCTCTTCTCACAGGACTTGGCTGCCACCGCGGACTGCCCCTGGGCTCGCAGCACGACGTGCAGCACCACCATCACCCCCAGGTACGTCCTCCACACACTGCCCCCGGGCCACTTGCTCCGGGCGCACACGTGGAGCGCGCATACATCCCCCATCATGGACTCCCGAGTGTCCTGTCAGCTCAGGTATTCCCCTGGAGCTCACCTGTGTGCGGCTGGAAGGAAAAAGAATTACGCGGGGTCAGAACATGCCCAGGAACTGCGTAACCGGCTGCAGGACGAGGAGAACTTCCAGTGAAGAGGTTAGGCTTAAAAACAACACTATATCTCCAATAGCGCAACGTAAAACATACAAAAGCTCCAAGCTTCTGTTAACTTCCAGCTCTGTCCTGTTCCAGTGTTCCAACAACTCCAAACAGTGTAATCCTGCAGGGTGTGGATAAAATGACGTGCTCCCAGACAAAGAGTCGCTGAGTGTGCGTGAGGATCGTGAGGATGCAGCCTTCTGGAGCGCTACACTAACACACCTCCTCTTCTCCTCTGCTGCGCTGCTCGGTCTGGCTCGCTCTGGCGTCTTCAGCTGCTCTGTGTGACGGGGAACTCCTGCACAAAGCCGCGAGCATGAGCAGTGAGGACGCGCGGTTAAAGGGACAGGGTCTTGGAAATGCAAGGCTGCAGCAGTAAGCGCAGAGACAAAGACAGTGGTGTGAGTCTGCAGCCTGCTCCCATCAGTCTTTGTCTCAGTGGCTTAGAGCAGGAGTTCAATAGAGGTGATGATAAATGAATAAGGAGTAAGAAGGGCAATATTTAAATTATTTTTTGTGTACCTACTGAAATGCCTGGAAATTTTATAATTTTTAAGTTGTTTACTCTTTTTCCATTTTTATATATATATATATTTGGTGCATATCAAGGTCATTGGAGTGGAGAACATGGGTTCTTGCCAGTTTGCATAAACATTTACTTAACTTACTTAACCAGAAGCTCCCTATACTATACATATTATTATTATTATTATTATTATTATTATTATTATTATTATTATTATTATTATTATATAAGTTATTGTGTCTGAATTGTTAGTGGATGGAATGAACTACAGCCTGCTGGTCGGTTAAGTGGGATGACAGCACCTTTTGAAAAAGAACTGTGCAGAGTGCTGCAAAAGAAGTTCAATGTCAAACCATGTTTACTGATGTTGCAGCTCAAGTGTTATAACAACTTTCAAGGTTTGAAACTTAACCTTTGAGGTACAGATGCTCAAAGAAAAAGCATTACTTTTATCCTTGGTGTCACGTAACACTATGAATGACCCTCTTTCACTGACACCGTATCAATAAAAGAGGGACCTAAATGACTATGATTGTATAGCTCTTTTCAACCTAAAAAAACATTTTAAATTAAGAATCCATTCACATATTGTCACTGACATTGGGGAGAAGGTAGGGTTCATCAGCATGAACTTGTACTCCTCCGTGCAATGGGATTGCATTGCATGCTGTATGTTTGGACCAGTTATAGGTATGTTTTAGGTCTGGCAACAAAGTGACTGTTTTACATGTTTTAAAAAACATAGTGTTTAATGAAGATCTTTAATTAAATAATTAAAGATAAAATGACTGGTTACTGGTGGTTCATCTTAAGTGAATGCCCTTTGAAAACTCTTTCTGTGGAATCCCGTCCACATGGTTCTGTAACCATTTGCATCTTGTGGCAACAGAAGCAGACAGCTTTTAACTGGATAAAGCAAAAAAAAAAAAAAAAATCTGCATTAACAAGTAAAGTTTGGCAAATCTCACCCAACTGACCATGTGTATGCAGTCAGTGAGGGGGTAGTGAACATAAGTAAAGCATGCAATCTTGTTTTACCTGCCATCACATCCATTCTATGTGATCCATTCTGACCATTCAGATTTTTTTGCTGTAATACCTCAAGTGGCCACTAATCAAATTGGCGGCAGGGGAAAGGAGACTGTTCCCTAAATCATGGTGCACTACAAGTCATTAGAGGCCTAGGACTATGTTCTGCTGGACATGTACAGAACTCAATATGGAGGAGCCAGAGAGGTACATAAATGGTTTTATTATCAATTGTTCTTAGTATTCTTGCATTGGTAAACTCCACAGAATTTAAGTTGATCGGTAGAATGTTAACTGATTTAAGGATTTTTATCTTTGTGAGCCCACAAAGTGGGAAAATGTTGCTTTAAAAACCACAGGGAGTGAGTTAATAATACTGCAGTTGAAATCCTATCTACTGGAACAAATGCTCAAAGATTATTTGTAGGAATCTTAAAATCTGTTTAATTCAGTGAATGTAGTGATCTAATGAAGAGACAGATACAGCAGAAAGTTTAAAAGCAGACTGACAGAGGAGGCGTAATTACTCCCGTGTCTTTCTGAGTTATTACTTTATCTCACTTAAAAGACTCTAAAGACACAAAGATATTCGGAAAGAGCCAGGCAGCGCTCTGGGAAAATCATGCAAAGATTTGCATCTGTGTTCCCCGAGGCCTCCCAAAAAAAAAAAAAAAAACATCCAACGAGCCAGAAAACCATAATCTTTCAAACCAAGAGATTGACTCAGCCAAGATATGAGTCGGCAGCAGTGTGATGAAGAGAACATGAGGTTTGAAGAGCACTGGATTTAAATCAGATCACTGGATGACTATGAGGGATTATGAACTATAATGGTGAGTCATAATGTCTTTAAACATGGATTTATGGGCTCTATTATTTTGGCTCAGAGTAGGTATAAACATTTAATGGTATATCTGCAAACCACATGAACAATTGTAATATCTAAACCAAATGATTACTTCATAAAACCACTACGGCATCAGAATCAGAATCAGAATTACTTTTATTCATCCCCAAGGGGAAATTCTTTTTGTTACAAACATGCAACCAAGAAATAGAAGTTTCATTTTAAAGTAGACATAACTTAACCATAAACTATAAACTATGATATCCCTAACAAACAATCTACATATTCATATATTACATATTACATATTCACATGATGTACAGTTTACAAGTGGACTTAATATTGTACAGCAGGCAGAATATTGAACAGTGACTCTACAGAGGATTTACACTACAGAGTTCAGAAGTTTGATGGCGACTGGCAGGAATGATTTCCCGTGTCTCTCGGTGGAGCAGCGTGGCAGTAACAGTCTATTGCTAAACGAGCTCTTGCAGCTGACCAGTACTTTGTGGAGCGGGTGGGAGGGAAAGTCCAGAATAGTCCTGATTTTGGACAACATCCTCCTCTCCGACACAGTCAGAGAGTCCAGCTCCTCCCCTACAACATGTCCAGCCTTCTTGATGATCTTGTCAAGTCTATTAGTGTCCCTCACGTGCAGACTGCTGCCCCAGCAGACCACAGCGTACATGATGGCACTGGTCACCATAGACTCGTAGAACATCCTGAGCATAGTCCTGCAGATGTCAAAGAACCTCAGCCGCCTCAGAAAATAGAAACAGCTTTGGCCCTTCTTGTTGACAGTGTCCACGTTCTTGCCCCAGTCCAGTTTATTGTCCAAATACACACCCAAGTATTTGTACTCCTCCTGGATAGAGATGGGGGTCACAGCAGCTTTAGTCCTCCTCAGGTCCACCACCACTTCCTTAGTCTTTATCACATTGAGCTGGAGGTGGTTCTTCTCGCTCCAGGTGACAAAGCTATCTGATCTTGTACAAAAAAGTCCCTATAGTGACTTTTATCTGTCACATATCATACATATTATACACACATAAGTATTTAAGAGGTTATATGGATAGTTAAACCATGGGTCACTTATGTAAAAAATCATGAAGTATCAAGGACTATTCTACATTGACTGATTTAGGCATGAGATTTTAATGCATGAGTCATGCATGAATTAATGCATGAATTCATGATAAAATGGGCCCCCTCCTCTAAAGCGTTACCGAAAGCTAAAAGTTACGTGGCATTTTTGTCTCCAATTTTATGAGGCTTTTCCTGTTTGGTTTTGTTTAGATGTCTGCACATTTTATTTAAACCATGCCAGAGGTCAGTAGAAAGCAAACTAAGCCTTTAAACGTAAGTTTTTAAGGGGTGTCGGGGCATGTTTTTGTGCGCACTACAGTTTGTATGGCAGCATTCACACTACACTAACAAATCAACTGCACCAAAATTATTTTAAAGCTATTTTAAGAAATTTACTATGGACTTAGATTCACCGTTTTGTCTATGAAATCATGTTTATGAATGGCGATAGTATCCTTAGAGTCGGGAGTGATGACCGATGTACAACTGTTAAACCCCAAAACACTTTGTGTGACTTTATCTGAGATAATGTCTGTGAAGGTTCTCAGTCATCCAGGTCATCTTGAAGAAAAGGTAAAAGCAAAAGCATTTGGACTCAGTTTTCAAGGTGAAGATGTTTTGTCTCTAATTCCAAGAGACTTTATCAAATCTGAGATCAACTGGTAAGAGAGAGATGAGCATAGAGGGAGGGGTTTGACCTGAAACTAACTCTGATTGGACCAGGCTGTTCTGGTCTCATAGTCCTTAGCTCTGAAAGGACAGTGTAACTCCTGATGTGAGAGTCGTTAAAGGCTCAGGTGAGTCGTCAGTGTCACTGTTCCATTCAGGTGTTGTTGTTGTTCTAGAGTGAAACTAGGTTTTAAAACACTGCTGTAAATAGAAGGCAATGTTGTAAATGAGTAAAGAAGTAATAATAAACAAGAATGATGAAGTGAATCAAACAGGCACCGCTCTTACTCCCACATCAGCTCTTATTGTCAAAAAACATCCATCTTTTTCAGAGTGATTATGAATGTGATTGTTGTGGTTTCGTCACATTATACAAAGAGGATAGATTATAGTCATTGCCCTCAGTGAAAAGCTACAAAGATGAAAAGAAATAAAAACATTGTTGACTTTCAGCTCTGCCTATTACAAGATGTGGTTCTATTCTACTCAGTGCTATGGTATGTTAACATTTATACCATACTTTTTTGTTACAGTACTTGCATTTCCATAAACAATGAGCATTGTTCTTGGAAAGAAAATTTGGAATATCTCTGTTATATATTCCACTGATATATAAAGTGGAACAAAAAGCAGTTTAAAGCCCACTGTTAATTCCATTCCTACTCCTAAGCTTTGGTCAATCACACACTGGCTTGCAAATAAGGGATGCTCCCCTACACCAATGTCAACAAAGAAGTAATGACTATCGTTAAACAGAGTGAGTGCCTTTCCGCATTGACTTCCTTCCCACTTACACTCCACCCTCGAGTTCCCTCAGTGTGTAGGGAGACTTTTGTCTTGATCACAGAGTAGGGTCTAACTCATGTGCTCCCCTTTTGGACACACTCCACCTCACTTTGATGGAAGCAGGACCTCTCTGACACCATGGTTATGCACCAAGCACAAGTGGCAAGTAATCCATTAAAGTTTAAAAATGAAAAGAAAATATATGTTAGGCATCAAGATGTTTTAAAATGCATGTTCTGTGTTGTGATGTCAAGGAAATTGTATATTATTGCTCAGCGCTATCACTCCTGGTCAAGTTCATATGCTTATCTTCAGCTGTATTTCCTATTGGTGCCTTGCTAATCCAAACAGGACAAATAAATTACTTTCCACTACATCTAATCACTGTTCAGGGATGTTTTGTTCTGTACACTTGTGGCATCACATCTATGACTGGCTCATTACACGTCAATCCACAACTCTGCAGGTGAGAGGCAGGCATAATGTAAACCTCTAAAAACTTCAACCTCTAAGAATTGAAACCAGTCTTCCATTTCTAAATTTACCAAGTGCGGTCTTTGTTGTCTCATTTGTGATCTGAACCAAACAATTATTTTAACAGGTGACGTACCGGAGTTGATGAATATGTAATACTAAAACTATTTTAGTTTACTTCATATGTCAGCATAATGGTATTACACGTCTGGCTTTAGAATTGTACACTTCCACAACATACAAAATAATTAATTTGGTAATATTTGAAATAAATCTTTAAATATGTTTTACATTCTATGGAAACACAGCCTGCATTCGGTCAGGCAGAGTTTTGGGACACACTGCGTCCTCAGTATATACTGTGAGTGGGGCTGGTATTTGTATCTGGTCACTGCTGCTTTATTGCAGCCTCTCTTTCCCTCTCAATGCCCTCCTGGGACACACCGCTCTGCCTCCTGCTCTCCAAAGCACACCTTGCTGCGGATGATGCTGACATACTCTTCTTTTCCTTGCCCTCGTTTTTGCAGATTTTTCACCAGCGTTGAGACCATCTGCCTCGCCTCTAAATCAGGGAGTGTATTTATCAAACGTCCTGTGTTGGGAATACTGATCTACTTATGCTTTCAAATGACAAGGTCAAGGATGCAGAGATGTGCACCATTCCTGCATTAATATTCATTAAATAATACAGGGTTCTGGAGGAGAAAATGAGTTGTTTCTCAGTCAGATGTTACAAGTGTCAGCTTAATGAGACGTTTTATGGCGAGAATTGTTTTAGTGTCAGATTTAATTAGCTTCATATTGTGTTGCTATGCCTGTAAGGCCCAACAATTCAACAAAGCACTGCTGAATTGCTAGGCCTAGATTACATAACTAGGCATCAATAGAGTAGGCTGACTGTCTGGTTTGTTTGTTCGTAAGGTTCTCTTGAGATGGTGTAAAAACTGCCCATTAAGCTCACTAACAAACCATAACGTGTCTGTCTTAGGCAGCATCCAAAGCAGATGCTCAAGCCTCAGCTGGCTCTTTTCAGTGTGGGGGAGCAGCGGCTCTACTCTGATTGCCTCCCAGGTGACGAAGTTCTTCACCCTATCTCTAGTGAATTCATTTTAATCAACTGTTACCAAGATCTATGTCCTTTTGGTCAAGATCATACAGTTGTGCTCATAAGTTTACATACCCTGATTTTTTTAAATGTACTTTTTTTTCACTCATACAGTAGTTAGTGGTTGGGTGAAGCCATTTTATATCAAACAACTGTGTTTACTCTTTTTAAATCATAATGACAACAGAAACTACCCAAATGACCCTCATCAAAAGTTTACATACTCTGGTGATTTTGGCCTGATAACATGACACAAACAGGTTTGAATGGCAACTAAAGGTAACCATCCTCACCTGTGATCTGTTTGCTTGTAATAAGTGTGTGTAAAAGGTCAGTAAGTTTCTGGGCTCCTGACAGACCCTTGCATCTTTCATCCAGTGCTGCCCTGACATTTCTGTATTCTGAGTCATGGGGAAAGCAAAAGAATTGTCAAAGGATCTGAGGAAATGAGGAAAAGGTAACTGAATAGTATAAAACAGGAAAGTGATATAAAAAGATATCCAAGGAATTTAAAACTCAAATTAAGAATTAAAAATTAGAGATTCTGCTGAAACCAAACCAAGGTCAGGTAGACCAACAAAAATTTCAGCCACAACTGTAAGACAAATTGTTCAGGAAAAACCCACAAATAACTTCAGCTGAAATACAGGACTCTCTGAAAAAAAGTGGTATGGCTGTTTCAAGATGCACAATAAGGAGGCACTTGAAAAAAATGGGCTGCATGTTTGAGAAAGCCATCGCTACACAAATGCCACAAAGAAACTTGCTCACAATACGCCAAACAGCACAGAGGCAAGCCTCAAAACTTCTGGAACAAAATTATTTGGTGTGATGAGATCAAAATGATACTTTTTGGCCACAACCATAAACATTACATTTGTAAAGGAGTCGACAAGGCAAATGATGAAAATAATTCCATTCTTACTGTGAAACATGGAGGTGGATGGTTAATGTTTTGGGGATGTGTGAGCTAAAATGGCACAGAAAACCTGGTCAACATTGATGGCAAGATGAATGCAGCATGTTATCAGAAAATACTGGAGGAAGCACTCATCAGCCCGAAAGTTGCGCATGGGATGTACATGGACGTTCCAATATGACAACAATTTTTGTCAAGAACAATGGGCAGCTTTACCATCTTAGAAAATAAAGAGCCTCATCCACAACTACCACAAAAGACTTCAAGCTGTCATTGATGTAAAAGGTGGCAATACACGGTATTAAGAACTGGGGCATGTAAACTTTTAATCAGAGTAGTTGGGTAGTTTCCGTTATCATTATAATTTAAAAAGAGTAAACACAATTGTTTGGCAATAAATGGCTTCACCCAACGAATAGCCAGAAATTACAAATTCTATCAGGTACTGTTTGTATGTAAACTTATGAGCACAACTTTAGATGAGAGTAGGAACATAGATGGGCCAGTAATTCAGTGAATCTCAGCACAATGTCAGTCAGTTGAAATGTGTAAAAAGAACATACAAGTTACATGTCAGCGTTCAGCTGAAGTTTTTGGTACCTCACTAACTTCTTAATCGGTGATTCTTGGGCTAATATTGAAACGACAGTTATTGGAAACATGTGAGGACCTTAACCACCTGTTTAAAATAAAGTCCAAATAGCTTCAGTTTGTTCACAATTAAGGCATGTGGCTACAATTGGCGCACGGTGTGGATCTCAGTGGATGTATAAAAATGGCTAGCGATAGCTTATGTCAACTCTTCACTGTCTTCACTTGTGGCAACACACTTCAACCTCAACTTCAACCTGTGTGGGAGCAGCAAAGAATAACTGATAGCTGGGTTGAAACAATAAACAAAGCTAGCAGGCTAAACTGGGTCCTGTATAAGAGAATACTGAATGGTATTGGAGCGGTTTAAGTACTGATACAGAGACCTGAGATTTTTGCTGTATCGGTAGCATTTCCAGTTCTAGTATCGGAATTAAAACAACCCTATGAAGGACTATGAAACTTTTTTGGACTATTGAAAATCAATTGTTTTTTTATTATCCCTTTATTAATTATTATAAATTCACTGTTGGCAGCAGAACATGCAAACAAGGCTCTGTCTGTCCTGGAAGTCAAACCCTGGACCTTCTTGCTGTGAGGCAAGAGACATTATTTGTGTTTTGTTGGATCTGAGAAAGGTTCAACAAGGATAAAATCATCATCAACAAAAAAGGTTATTTGTAAGTATGCAGGCATGACCTCCTTTTTTAATGGTGGACTTTTGTGTTAGACATATTCTGTATTCTACCAGTTCATTAAACTTCCTTCTTTGCCATCATCAGTTGATAAAATACAGTTTGCTAAAGCCCATGTCTCTGAGCTTGAACAGCTCTAGTGGCGAATTCTCAGAGGAACAGCACAGCGACAATAAACCTCAGCAATGGCCTGTGGGAAATTGGTTTGGCTTGTTATTCCTGCTTGAGTTGAATCCTATTATAAAGCGTTTTAACCATCCCCACAGGGCTAAAGCAGGAGTATTGATCGGCTTACACAAATAATTCACATTATGGAAAATAAAAAATAAATATTGATTTGTGATAGTAGGATTATAATTAAACAGTGTAATAACTAAGTATACCAGAGGGACTTGGATTAACGGGGGTTGAACTTGCAGGATACAAACCAGGAAGTGCCAAAATAATGCTCATACATGTTACTGTCTGTAAAGGCCATCTGCACAGTGTTTAATGGAGCAGATGTGTCATAAAACATGTGTAAAGGCTGCAGATTGCACACTTCTCTCACATTCAGGAGCTGTTATCTCACAAGGGCGTTTACACAAACATGGAGTGAACAGAGCAAAAAGATGGCACAGAGATAGAATTAAAGGAGCCTAGGGAAAGGATTATGAAAAGATTACTGTATGATGTTCAACTGATGTTTTGTGACCTCTGCTGTGTGAGATGAGTTACTGCAGAATGAGGTAGGATTTGGAAATATAACGACTCAATAGATATAATGTCACCTAAAATATCCATGTTTTCAGAAGAATGGATAGTAAAATATAAAGGCTATTTGCGACCAGAATCAGGGGAAATGTGGGAGGATTTTTTTACTTTAATCCTGCAAATGGAGATTTTATTAACCAGCATCAAACACACTCTTACTCAGTGTAATATAGACGTGAATTGATTTGTTGGCCAATGCCACGACAGAGCATCAGTTATATCGGGACGTAACAATGGAGTGCAGGAAAAACGTATACACTGTTACGCTCATAAGCTGAATGTAGTGTTAGTAGACTGTGTGCATAATGTCAAGTCCGCGGCAGAGTTTTTAGAAACAGTACAAATATTGGAATTACACAGCTACCACTAAGTGAGAAACGTCAGGTCCAAACTGCTCGACAGGATGGGTTTATTGTAGAGGCTCCAATAGAAAAGGCGCACGTAAACACCATTGACACCATTCACCACTCTTTTGATCCCGTTTTAGTTCAGTTAGTTAGCTGTTAAGTTAGATAAAATGTGTTTTTCAGCAGAGACAAAAAATGTTTAAAACTAAAATAGTGACAGTTGCTTGGTTTTATCTTTGACAGTGATTTTAAGTTTGACAAAAGATAAGCTCTGTTCTCAAATCAAGTTTTTATCATCTAAGGCTCCTGAGCAAAGTCAAGCCCTACCTTCCACCGTATATTTGGAAATAACTATTCATAATTTTGTGACATCTCTTCTTGACTACTGTAACTCCTGTATGCTGACAACAATACATGCATCCATGCAACAATACACCAATATAACACACACAACATGCACTCAAAATGCGTTCTTGGCATAATTTCTACAAGACACAAACAAACTAACGAACAGGAACACTGCCCAACTTGTTCTCTTGCAAGATTTTCTCCCATTTTTCTCCTCCCATAGCTGCCTACAGGGAGAACAGAATGCAGCAGGATTAAAATTGTATTAATTGTTTTTAAATGTCTCACAGTACCTCTTAATTTATCTGAGCTTTTGCAGCCTCACACTCCTGCCAGAGCTCTGAGGTCTGCAGATCAGCTCCTCCTGGCTGTTCCCAGGACTACATTTACATTTAGTCATTTAGCAGACGCTTTTATCCAAAGTGACTTACATTCACCAGTGTTACATTTACAGTTGACGCTTTCATTCAAAGCGACTTACATTAAGGTTCCATTCACCAGTGTTACAGCTGGAACACCACTGGAGGCAAGGTGGGTTAAGTGTCCTGCCCAAGGACACAACGACAGTATGAACTGTGGGGAGAGCGGAAATCGAACCGCCTACCTTCCGGTTGAAGGATGACCGCTCTACCACTGAGCCACTGCCGACTAGGCTTAAGACTAAAGGGGACATCAATGACAAAATCATTGATGTCTTTTCACTCAACATCATACGTATTGTTCTGCTGTGAGGACGTCTGGTGTTAAATACTGAATGACAAAGCTTAATAACAAAAGGCTAATAGTTGCAAAACTGTTGTTGCGTGCATGCGTGTGCACATACTTGCGTGTGTATGAATGTCTTGGCGTTTAAAGAATATCCCAAATTTTGAACACCCCTACTGAAGACTACAGCATCCACATAGCACCCCCTGAAAAGAATCCCGGTTGCCGCTGCTTTTGGGGTCAATACTAGCAGTGGAAGCCCAAACTCATAAGCAGTACATAGATCGCTTTAAAGACAGTTTGGGTCGTCTGAGAAAGTATAGTAGGACCCAGACGGATTTGATTAACCAAAATAGCTCTCCATAAAACCAAAGAAGGAAGACATCAAATGAAACTTGAAAACTGTAATTTTGAAAGTTCTGGAAGGAACAGAAGAGCTTGAAGTGGATTTGTCTACATCAACAAAGAGCGAGGTGGTGAGAATCTGGAAGAATGCAGGGCGTAGGTTGTCTCTGGGGAAGAATTTAAACTTCCCAATGATAGTAGAGAAAACAAGGATGACAGGAAGGGAAAGAAAGCCACCAAAACTCTAAGAAGAAAATGAAAATGAAGATTAAAGAAAGTCATTAGACTAGCTCCTTCTCACCTGAAGGACTCAGCAGGTAGAACTGGTCCATGAGCTAAATTTTACAACATTGTCTCCAACATTTAAGGTCAGCTCCAGCACAGTGTGCCTCATGCTTTGGTGTGATAAAGAATCTAATCACACATTTCCAGTAAAATTCTCTACACAAATGTATCACAAATGCATCTCCACACATTTGTAACTGTGTAACAGTTATTCTAATATTACTTTTGTTTTATCATTTATTTTTTACAGAAAGTAAGCGCTTTGAGTCCCTTGGGAGAAAAGCGCAATATAAATCCAATCCATTATTATTATTATTATTATTATTATTATTATTATTAAAGTGTTGAATGTCAAATGAAATAAATTAAAGCAATCATTTACAGGCACCATAAAAAGAAGAAACTTGCCTGTTCAAAATGATGTGTATTTGAGTCTGAAATTAAAGTAACTCTTCTAAACACTTTTTAGTGTTAATATTTAAGCTTGTCCAAGAGAGGGCAGCAGTGCATAAGGTATAAAGGCTTTTAAACTTCTGTCTTCTGCAGAGAGTTGTCATAGTACTGTATGTATATATTCTGTTGGTGAATTGACCCATACTTTATACAAAACTACTTCTATAATATCCACTTTAATTTTAAATTGTATAAATTGTTGAATGATTTAAATGAAAAAATAAGATAGTAAATGGCTTATCAATTTAATTAATTAACGTGAAGTGAATTACTGCTACTATTTGTCCTCGTGTTGTGTTTTACTGCATATAATAACAGAACACTGTGCTCCTTTGTCCAAACTATGACTGAATGAACTGAATAATTGCTCCTGGCCTTGTACTGAGCCACATTCATCATGGTCTGCATCAGTGACAGATTCTGGTCATATGCCGCAAAAGAAAATCCACATTGTACAAGGTCACCTTACGGCCTTTCAAAGGTATGCATTCTTTCAGGTCATTGTGTTTTGTGTGGAAATATGGTGATAAAGATTACTATGGAAGGTGTGTTAGGAAGGCACACACAATGCAAAACATGGCCATCACAGACTTAACTTGACCTGAGTTGTTTAACATAAATATTCATTCAGCCTATCTCTAACTGCTTTGGTATTGGTTAATTTTGCTGCAGGTCTTGCTTGTTTGCACGCTCCTTTTTAACATATGTTTTATAGGACTGTATATTTTGCTATCTACAGTATATATGCCATTGTATCTTTTATACTAACTACTGCATATTTGCCCGGTCCTCATTGTAAATAAGAAGTGACTTACCTGTGCCCAAGGACACAATAACAGTATGAACTGAGGGGAGTGGGAAGTGGAACCGCCAAACTTCCGGTAACAGACGATTGGGTGTGAGGATTTCATGTCTGAAATCTGCCTGTCAATTTTCGGTTATAGTATTGTATTCTTTATGTTTTTTTTATTTATTAGCTTTATTGGACAGAGACAGTTGCTATAAAGGTTTAAAAAGAAAAAATGCTGTTGTAATGGCCTGTCCCAAGCTTTGACAAATGGAGAGGGTTACATCAGGAAGAGCATTAGGCATGTGGTGTGTGTTGTTTTGTGTCATTTTGTCTATGTACAGTTGTCTGTATGTTATTTTTTCCTGCTGGGTCCTCTTGGCCAGGTCATGCATGAGAACTGGTTCTCAAACATTTTACCTGGATAAATAAAGGTCAAATTAAAATAAATAAATAAATGCTAGACTAAATTTGTGAATCACTAAATGATTTTCTATGGTGATGGTTGAAGGAAGCATCCAAAAGAAATTGTGTGTGTGTGTGTTTTTCTTTAAATACATAATCCATGTATGACCCACTAAGACCTGCAGCCTACGTTTGGGCCCCTTAGACGTAGACGTACATGTACAGACAGCAAATCACTTTTTTGGACTGTGGGACCATGACATTGTTGCCATGCACCATCATTTATTTATGGTAAGTGTTATTTGGACTATTATGTAGAATGACTTAGACGTCTGGATTAGTTAGATTGTGATATTATATAAAAATGTTTAATAAGATATACTTTTTAAACGTTGTCCCATCACAGTCATGTGTGTTGTCAGGTAGCCTTTTGACTTGCTTAACATCTTTTTGAAATTCCACACATGCCTTTCAAATCCCTGCACTCATGCAAACGGGCCCATCCAGTCTGCAGCTGCCGGTTGAGTGAATGGACTTGAGCAATAGAAAGGGGACATTTGGCCCATATCCAAATGATTTTATATTAAATGCACTGCAGCCCTTGTGATACATCAATGATTATAAAGACTTCCCCAGTGTTAACTATCGATTAGGCAGCTCAATTCAGGGATATAAAATATGCTTTAAAAATGAAATGTTTAAAGCTAAAACATTAATTTAAAATATCTAATTTCCAGTATGAAAATGATTGAGGGGTAGCCTATACCTCACACAAAGGCTATGCAAAGATGGGCTAATTTTTCTTTTTTTCCTAAGTGGTCTGGTCCTTTGTAATGCTATATTGTAAGATCAGTAGTTGTTGTGTTGAGTGCCTAGCTGTAGCCTTAATTTCATAATAATAATAATAATAATAATAATAATAATAAACATTTTAAATAAGCGGCCCTGCAGTTCTGCATTTTTGCAGTTCATGGCTACATCTGCATCTCCACCTGAGCAGCTGCAGAAAATAACTTGCTCAAGAGCACCGTGTAGTGGAATGTCGAGCCTTTTTTTCTCTTTGCACTTTTCCAGCCCTACTCGCCTCCACTCGTGCTTTCCCCAGCCCCTGGATCTAAACACCTCCCTGGTCTGGCTTGCGTCGCACTCTCAGTCTGTCACACCAGCCTCCGACAGATCTGACGTGTTTTTCGCATTTCCTGCAGCAGAGAGAGCCGGAGAGCCGTGTCTGACGAGGGGAGGTGGCGAGGAGCTATGTCCACAGGGAAGTTCAAATAAACGACTGCGGAGGCTGAAAGCAGGACAGACACGGAGCTTACCAGCCACCTTTCTGTCTGCCTGTGTCCAGCGGAGTCTCTCACCTCCTCCACGCCCCGCTGCGGTCATTCGGCAGCTGCTTTCTGGCCGCTGCGGACCCGCTACAACATCCCCGACGCACCGCGGCAGAGAGAAGGCAACAGGAGCCTCCACTCCACTGCAGCCCAGTGCTTCCACGGAAGACTGTCACACTTAACCGGGATATTAAATACCTCGTAGGGACACACTGCGACAGAGCTGGGGCCTTATATCCGTGTTGTTTTGCTAGCGCTACCTATTTGTTCTTCATGTTTCTTGGGTGAACTTCAAAGAGTATTTTCCCGGGCTTGACAGTTGGCCATGTTTTAGTTTAATTGACAGGCGTAAACAGTAAACACAAGTGCATCCTAGCTGGAAACGGAATGGCATCCTAGTCTGTGGGGACTGTTTGAGTGGATTTTCATTGTAGTGTATTTTCAGATAACCACTGGTTAAAGCAGAGCTGCTGCTGGAACATTCATTTGACACATAAGTGAGTCAGTCATTTTGACTAACTTTTTATTAGGTTTTGCCGTTAGCTTTAGATTTTGTTATTCACTAACACAGTTTGGTAACTATGTTACACACAATCAGTAGACTAATAAAGAGCAGAAGCCTAGCTCCTTTATTTCAAAGTAAAAACCTACAAGAGCCCTAACCTACTGATCTAACAAACAAAAAAAAAATGCGACTTTTGTTGAGTCAGACCTATCTCTCCACCTGTTCTGCCATTTTAGAAATGTTAAAATGCATCCTATTTGTTCTGGATGTATAATAGGCTGCGATAGCCTACCATATATATATATATATATATATATTTCACTTACAAATGGGACAGGCACAGCTATGTACACTAACACCAATGAATGTTTGAATGTGGATACTTTTATTCAAAATATAGGCTACAATATACAATAATAGAAAACTAACTTCCACTTTAAGTCACAGAGGAGGACTGGTGCCTTCATTGTGACCAGCTCAGAAAACCAGTGGACATGGTAGTCTTCAATGGGCAGCTGAAAATCAAAATATGCGAGGCCCTGGACCTCAAACCCACGGCTTGGTCCCTGCGTCATGCCGTGGGCCCCAAAACTCAGAACTTTCTCTTGGACACATACATCGCCCTCAATGTGGACGACTCCCGTGTGGGCCAAACATCCACCAAGCAGAAGACCAACAGCCCCGCTTGGAACGACGAGTTCACCACAGAGGTCCACGATGGACGGACAATAGAGCTGTCAGTCTTCCACGATGCACCAATTGGCTACGACGACTTTGTGGCCAACTGCATCATCCAGTTTGAGGACATCCTGCACAATGGCAGCAAGCACTTCGAGGACTGGGTGAGTGACACTCTACAGAGCACTCAGTGAACATGTAGTGCTATCACTGGTTATTTAGTGCTTTGTGGCAGAGTAGTAGCTCCTTCCTCACAGCAAAAAAGGCTGTGGGTAAATAATATTTATATAACATTTTCAAGGCATAGTGGCTCAGTGGTAGAGCGGTCATCCTTCAAACGGAAGGTAGGCGGTTCGATTCCTGTCCTCCCCACAGTTCATACTGTCATTGTGTCCTTGGGCAAGACACTTAACCCACCTTGCCTCCCTCATATGAATGTGTAAGAATGTTTTGTGAATGTATTTGGTGATGGTCGGAGAGTCCGTAGGCACGGAATGGCTGCCACATCTCTGTCAGTCTGCCCCAGGGCAGCTGTGGCTACCACCACCAGCGTTTGACTGTGTAGTGAATGAATAATTGATATGTAAAGCGTCTTTGTGTCCCCAGAAAAGCGCTATATAAAATTGATATAATAAAAATAATAATAAAAATAATAGGCCATCACCGGCTCGGGCCTAATAAGGCTCTTAAGAGACCCGGCAGCCATTTTGCACCTACAGGCTCTCCCACCACCAAACATACTCACACATTCACACACCAGTGCCACAGACACTGGAGGCAAGGTGGGTTAAGTGTCCTGCCCTAGGACACAATAACAGTATGAACCGAAAGAGAGGTGTATGACCTGGAGAAAACAGACCCGTACCAGGAATTTATCCATTTATGTGTTCCGTGCTTTACCAGGGCAACCACTGAGGCCCCCTGTGAAAGTGTAGATGTTTTTGATACAGAATACCATTCTTTACTCCCCCACACTGACCAGACTTAATAACCTTAGATTTATAATAAACGTATTAACCCAATACAAGAAACAATCTCTGTGATAAGATTTGATGCATCTAAGGTTCTTTCTTAAAACTGTTACATGAGTTGTGCTCTTGTTTGATAAACCTGTGACCCACAGCAGAGCATTGTTGTCAGAAACTGCTGAAGCAGATGAAGGTTTGAGTGTGATACTGATGAAAACTGAAATGTCCATTAGACATATAGAGAGTGCTGGATATTTTCTCTTGTCAAATTTGGATTTGAGGTGACCACTTTCTCTGTCACAGGGCCATTTAAAACTATAAACAGCCATCCACGACTCTCCAATACAAATAAAAGTGGACCGTATTGCTTTGTTGTTACTTGGTGTTCGTTTTGACAATAAGCCCCCCTACTCTCCTTAGAATTAAAAAAAAGCACTGTGTGAAGCATGTTTGGTCACTCCTTTGATGACAGAGCCCTGCCATTGATTTTCAATATGTTTTCCGTTATACCACATGGGCATATTGGAAAGAAATCAAATGATCCTAGTGCTTTCATCTCCTGAAGCCTTTTCTGAGTCACTCTCTGGGGCGCTGGTTAAACATGCCTCTGATTTAGCTGCATCATGTTTTGCAAGATCTGACATCACCCCAAGGGAACAGCACTTGAATGGTTTACGAGTCAGAGATGTTACAGGGCCTGAAACACAGGGTTTGATTTACACATGAATGTGACTGTAAGCCATTAGCATTAGTCCTAATAAAAGACAAGATGAAAAAATTGGAGTGGTACAAAAATCCTATTGCACAAAATAAGTTGCCATACATTTTCAATTATCACCCTTGATTACAACCAGGCAGAATGTGTCAATGTCCCAATCATTATGGACCTGACTGTATATTATTAACAGCGGCGGCTTGTGATGGAAAAAGTAGGGGGGGCTGAGGGAGATTTCTGCTGTTTATTTATTACATTAACACCAAAGTAACGATTTAAAAACAAATAGCATCTAATGTAATTATTAAAGTATGAATTTAGAAT
Source organism: Perccottus glenii (assembly GCA_024416835.2). Lineage (NCBI taxonomy): Eukaryota > Metazoa > Chordata > Actinopteri > Gobiiformes > Odontobutidae > Perccottus > Perccottus glenii. The sequence goes on along the minus strand of CM044552.2, from coordinate 24,772,976 downwards.
GTCCTTGTAGATTTCAAATATTGTTCTTTCAAAGACAAGGTCTTACCAAGTCATACAAGTCATACAAGTCATACACGTCATACAAGGAAACCAAGTCATACAAGGTGAACTTATAATTGCTGTAATTTGCGTCAATATTCAATAAACACAAAGAGGTAAATAGTCGCTGTTATTACATGGAGTAACAACTAGATGAAGAAGACTGTGCATTACCAATTGTAATGGTGAGCAAGTCAATAAAAATTATTTACATTGTCTCCAGTGTTCACATCATGAATCGTACAGCAAACCACCTCTAAGACAGACAAAAACAAAAACATCAAAATCCTCCAAGCACTCAGCATCTCCTCTGCTCCTCCAGGGACACAACAGCATCTCCTCTGCTCAAAGCAAACAAGGGAAGCAAAACAGCGAGTTAGTTACTCCACAGCCGGTTAGCCAATGCTTCCTAGTGTACCATGTCCGCAAAAAGCCTCTAGTGTAAGACACTTCCTTGTCTTTCACCTGCTGTCTGATGTTAATTTGTGGCTGGTCCGGTCCCATTTCTTTTATTTTTTGTTTTTCAGCCAGTGGTCTTCTTTCAAACGGAGTTTGAAGAAGAGATTGCACGGTTTCTTTCTCGTGTGACGCCGACGCCATTGTCAACTCGAATCTCACTGCCGCGGTTGGGTGTGGTCACGCACTGCCACGTGACCACACCCAACTCATGTTATTCTCCGATGGGCGCAGAGGCAAAGCGCCCATCGGAGAATTATTACTGCGCGTCACTGATTGGTTGAATTGATCACATTTAGTGACGTTTTATAGCATATCAGAGCTCCATTGGTTAGATAGTGAGGGCGTCCTTTCTCGGTGCCCCGAGCATAAAACTACCATAGACTGTAAAAAGAAAACTACACATTTATGATGTTATGCGGCACATGATGAAGCTGGTAGACAAAAAGACCCCCTCACCCACCCCCTTTCCCTCATTCTAGTGTGAAAAACACGTACAGAAGAAAGTCATGTTTTTTTCAAACTGAATTATTATTTTTATTTTTTTTTTACTTGGTAGGAGGGGCGGCGCCCCAGCGCCCATAATAGATCAGCCGCTACTGATTATTAACAATGTTAACAAATAAAAAAACTCACACACCAAACATTCTAGAGATATGGGCTATATAATGGACCATACAGAGAGAGAGAGAGAGAGAGAGATGTAACTATAGCCAAAAGCTAATGGTAAAACAAAATCAATCAAAATGAATGATTCCTTGGTAAACCAGACTTATTGCATAAGTTATGTTTTCCAGCTTCTAGTGCATGCTACCTTATATTTACTAGGGGTGTGGCGGTTAGTATATAACCGTGTGATCGGCGGTTATAGTTGAACACCGTCATTAGAACTCTATAACCGCCAAAACCGTGTCATTAAAATATTTTTTATATTTACCACTTCATTAAATTTTGCTTTGTAGAAAACCTTTCTTAAAAACGAATTCTGTTTTGTACAAATTTTATCTTAATTTTAATAAATGTTTCATTAACCAATTGCATGTATTTTAATAAATAAAAAGCAAATATACCAGACAATCATAACCGTGACATGGAAGCGCCAGCGCGCCGCGTTCACTTGCACTGCACTGTGAACTAGAGCGCATCTCATCGTAAATGAAACTCAGCGTAGGCCTATGCCTCATACATTAGCACAAATACAGTGCCCCAGCCACTCAGGAGCTTTTGGCAAAGTCATCTTTCCTTGACCCACGATACAGAGGCAATGGGGGGAATGGATTGGGGGAGACAAAAGATGCACTCCGGGGGGAAATTGTATCAGCTGACGAGGGAAACGGAGGCGGAGTTAGTGGTGCTTCAGAGGCTGCTGCTGCTGGAGATGATTCGGGAGAGGTCTGTGCACAATCTTGGAGATCTCCTTAATAAACGGAGGTCTGAAATCTCTGCCCCTTTACCGATCAGAGAGCTCGCTGACACAGAGTTAACCCGCTATCTCCAAGAACAACCAATTGACTCTACGGCAGATCCACTAGCATGGTGGCGAGACAATGAAACACGCTATCCGCTCTTAGCAAAATTGGCACGTAAATACATGTGTATTTGTGCTACAAGCACAGCATCAGAGCGAGTTTTTAGCACTGCGGGGAACATAGCTACCCCTGTCAGATCGTCACTAAAACCAAGTAAAGTGAACATGTTGGTGTTCCTGTCACGGAACTTGGTTTTGTTTACTGTGTGTGTGATTTATTTAAAACAAAGCACGTTCATTGCAAAGTTTTATTTTTTAATTTTTTGTTAAGGATTTGTTCACTGTGTGTGATTCATTTAATAAGCACTGCTACTTGTCTTGCTGTTAATTTTAAATAAACGTAGAGCAAGTAGCTAATCAGTGTCTGCTCGCTGCCCCCCCCCCGACGGTTATTTTATGAACCGTCACATTTGACTCACGACATAACCGTCATCACCAATTATGAAACCGGCACACCCCTAATATTTACCAGTTCTTATTTCACCTTAATAAAATGATATGTCATGCATGGAATTGGTACCATATGGTTTAACTAAAATCTAAATGTAGCTATCAGCAACATTAATTAATAAAGTTAGCAAACACTAATCAGTCTGTTAAAATTTATATTTACATGTCTCCAAGTTTGGAGCAAATCTATGCATGATTCAATGTTTAAACCAGAGATATTGCATTAGTTGTTTTCCAAATTATTGTCATTTATTGTAGATAGCTACCTTATATTTTCCAGTTTTCAGCTCAGCAACTTTGGTTTTGCATATTAAGATATAAAGATATAAGATATATATAGATATTTTAAACCATAGATTGTAAATAAAATGGATGTAATCCACCCATTGGTCCCCTATTCACCGATTTTGTCGTTATGAAAGGGCAATAAAATGGCGGTTACATCCAGGCTTTTTGGCTTTTACTGCATAGTAAAAACAATAGTTTTTAGTTAGCATACACCAACGTATTAATCAAAAATTCACCCCCCCTCAAGAGTTGTCATGTAGTAAAAACTTAGCTCTTGAGACCGAAGCCATCTTTTGTACCTGGCTGTAAACATGACTTTTACACTTGTAAAGTTGCCATTGGGCTTCTCCTTATATTCCCACTTTTGGTGGTGGACGTTGGTATATTGCTGTATTTCGCTGTATGGTGGCACACTTACTCGAGGACCGTTTACGAGGTTCCATGAGAGAGGCTTGATTTAAACCCCAATGGCTGCTACATTCCCAGTGTTAGCAAACGCTAGCTAGTCTGTTAACATGAATATTGCAAGGCTCCAAGCACAGACGTCACACTTTAAATCCTACCTGTTGTCTTACACCAGGGGTCTTTAACTAAAATCAGCCAAGGTCCGTTTAGTTAACTTTCCCCCATGAGGGGTTCGGAAATTTTTAATAAATGGTGATTAGGTAATCCACTGTTTTCTGTATTTGTTTCTTTCTTTCCATGAGGAGGACATGGAAAGAACACAGCTCACAGACAAAAGGAAAATACTACAAAATCAAAGGAGGCCAGAGCTAAGGCTCAAGACCTGGTTGTTTATTGAGAACAGCCTGGAATCCTGCATATTATGCTTCATACTCCTCCATAAATGTGTGAGAACATCTTAAATACCAAACCATCAATTCAAGCCAAAGCATATTTGTTAAACAAATATGACAAAGATGCAGTCATAATTCATCTCTTTCTATTGTCATTCCTCTGAAAACAACAGGCACAAGAAAATATGCACTGAGCATTTATTTTGCATTAGTTGTTGCCAATAACCAAACGGTTACTGTTTAATTTGCAGGTTCATTTTAAAACATGTTCAAAATCAGAATACAAAGCTTTATTTCCTGTGTTTTCACCGTGTGAGGTAACATTGTAAGTCAAATGCGTATGATAAGTTCTGTAACAGTATTTAGAATTCAGACAGAAATCAACACAACTTAAGGCAGACTTCACCTGTGTCACTCATCTCTAAACCCTCCTTTCACACCTTTTCTGTTTTTAATCACCCAAAAGAACATGTGTTAAACGTGAATTGCGTGAGCTAATTAATCACATTGTTTGTAAATGAGGGTCAAATATGCAACAAACGAGTCAAGTACTTAATTTAGAACAGAATAATGAAGTTGACAGACAAATGAACAACTCACACATTAGACGTCCTCACTTCACTCTGAGCTAGAGTCTTTTTGACATGAAAACTGTCCAGTCCTGGTTCAGTTCTGGATTCATTCTGTGATTATCACAGCAGCCGGGACTAGAGGATAAAGGGCTGTTCAGCTTTGACACTGACACGGAGCTGAGGAGCTGTATTTTCCAACAATCCCTCTCAGGCTCAACGTTTAGATTTTAGTCGTTTCCATCAGGCTACGCTAAACATGTAAAAATTTGCCCGCTGCTCTGTCCGTAACCATAGTAACCCGAGGATCCGCACATGTAGACATAGCTGTCCTAGAAGTGCAAGTTCAAAAATATATTTTACACAATGCGCTTGTAATTATGAATAATGTCTTGCGGTCCAGATCAAAGCCTCTCGGGGTCCAGTTCCAGACCGCGGTCCGTCTGTTGAAGACCCTTGCCTTACACCATCTACTTGTTTAGCTGCTGTCCCATACCTTGACATGCCATCTTCTTTAATTGCTCGCTCAGCACAATCATGGCGCCCCCGCGAGGCACGCCCACTCGCGATATTCCATTATTATCCAAAATTCTATTTATGGAATCTAATGTGGGCGCCTACTGTTGCCTGTTAGTCCTCTTAAATGTTATAGAATATTGAGGAAACACAACAACAGCAGCTGAGCTACATATAGAAAATACCCCAAAAATAATAATATTAATATATATATATATTAGAGCTGGGAAGTTAACGCGTTATTTTTGCGTTAACGCATTAATGAATTAACGCCGACAATTATTTTATCGCGCGTTAACGTCGGCCGATTAGTATGGTGAAAGATGTCGGTCTGAAGAACATTCTTAGGATCGCAACTAATGACTGCAGTATGAGCCGCCTCATCCAGTGCTTTAAGTGGGCTGGAGTATGTGAGCGGAGCTGAGCGGGAAGAATTTGCGCTCCACGCTCAAAATATTTCATAATTACTCCGCTCAAGCTCCGCTCTGGGTGTACAATTTTCCGCTCCTCGCTCCAGGAGCGAAAAAACGCTTTTTTTTTTTTTTTTTTTTTTTTTTAATATCACCAGTCTCTGATCAGAAGATGCAGGGACTCCTGGCTCGTGATTGGTAATTGAGCGATAGTGGAGCGTTTCGGAATGGGAGAAAATCACAACGCTCCAACATTTAAAAAATCCGCTCCTCGCACCTGGCAAAATCACACAACTCCACTCCCACTCCCCTTCCTCTGCGCTCACATACTATTCTTCAGTACCGCCATTTCTAAGTGCACCCAGAACGTGCTTTTAGCGAACCGATACGCTCATTTGGACATCTGTTTTAATAGAGGTTTTAATCCTTTGTCTGAGCTGCGGCTTTCCAGAGCGCCATTAACAATGCACACTTCCTAATTTGTCCCACCGACAGCAGAGACTACATTACCCATACACCCTTGAGTTTTACAAGTGAAACGTGCACAACTCAACTCAATGTGGCCGGAGAGGGTGGGTTTATATAGGGTTTATATAGTTTATATTGTTATATTGTTATGATTGAGGCTCTGGACATAACTTGTTTTTCTATAACAAACTAAACAAAATATTAATGCCCTGGCAGTGGCAAATATTTTTGGATTTAATATTTAATTTGATTACATTAATGTTTAAGTTGAGATTTACAAGAAAAATTTTAACTGCCACTAACCTTTAACTGCTGTAAAAAGTGTTCTTTTAAAATAAAAGTATGCAGTACACTAATTTTTAATTCATTATTAAATTTTGTGTATAATGCGATTAATCGCGATTAAATACATTAATCGTTGCCCAGCGCTAATATATATATATATATATATATATTTTATACCATCGCTTTGGCGCCCCCAAGGTGCTGCGCCCCTATGCGCCGCATATAGCGCATACCCACTTTTTGCGCCCCTGCTGCGGCACACAGCATTTAATGCATGTTTACAAGCATCAATTAACTTAAAATGTTAATTGCACATTTATCAACGTTTTTCTATAAGCACTTCATAGGCTGCGCGGTGCAGGCCTGGGTGGTGATCAAGACAATGGTAAATTGGCAATCTTGTGCCCGATGCAGCTACCTCGTGCCTGTCTGCGACTCTCCAGCTCCGCAAGAAGTGGTGTTTAAAAAAGCGAGGCGAGGCATGGTGCAGTCGGGTAAAACAGCACAGACTGATGCAGGCATTATTAAATTATTAAATGCACATTTGCATTATTGTTGTGCACATGCCCTGGAATAAAAATAGAAAATAAATCAAATGTATTAAATTGCTAATTGTTAATTATTAGCACATTTTTTTCATTTATTTAAAATATGTAGCCTAAAATAAATAAGAAATAATTCAAAGAGCGATTTGAAATATTCACTTAATAATTTGTGCTTGTTTCCTAAAACATTACTAATGAATGACTAATCTACCGACAATTCTTTTTCTTTTCAGTCAGGACAGAGCATGGCTAAATAAAAATATACACGTATGATTTAGATGGAGAAAGAGTAAAATTTTGCTTTAAGAAGGAGAAAGTGGGGCTTTAGAAGTAGAACACAATACCTCACTGGGACACAGCTGATCAGGAGCTTGTTTCTGTTTGGAGTATTGTGAAAATACGGTTTTGAAGTTATTGGTGCTTCTATCATCTACATTCCTCATCTCTGCCTGGGCTTGGACCAAGTCCTGACAGGTGTGACACCTGTTTGTGCTGTCTGCTCCAGAGCTTGTTTTTTGAAGCTGAAGTGATCATGCAGTGTTCATGTGATTCAGACCAATTTAGGACTCTTGCTATAGGACATCTTTACATGGCGTGAGTAAAAGATAAATCCCTGTGTGGTTTCTTCTGTCTTTAGTCCACTGCCAAGTTAAAATTGTCTAAAATTTGGCAGTGTGTGTAAAATACTCCACTTTTTTCTCTCAGAGACATAGAGCATGTGCAGACATGTAGCTGTAGGTTTTGTTTTGTGCAAACTATTTGCACAATTAAAATGATCACACATAAAATGTGACATATAAATCCCAATTCTGACAAAATAATAATAAAATATATTTTTATCTGGGTGTAAGTGACTTTGTTTATAATAAATTTATTTTATTATTATAACACAGTCCAATGACTAAAATATAAAATAAATAATAAAAGCAATATAATTTAATGATAAAAATAATTGGCACTGTACTGGGGGAAAGCCCTGTGATTGGTTAAAAGCAAAAAACACAGGTCCTGCCTCTCTATATGTGCGCTGGTGCAAGTCCTGCCTATTTGTACCACTGTCTTCACCCTGAAAAGCGGAAAAAGTAGATTTAAAATCCATAAAACAGTTTAACTGATATCAAATTAAAATAATGGTTCCATAAATTCTACTGAACCGAACCAAAAACTCTACAGCACTTTAATATACTGCATTACATTATATGGTCTAATTTTAATGGAATTATAAGCATGCCATATGCTTATTTACAAGATAATGTAATGGACAAACCGATACAGATGTATTTTACCAGAAGCAAAGGCTTGTTAGTACAAAAAGAAATTACACAAGGTCCATCATCGGTTTAAACTATGACTCGAGCAAAGAAGTCATTGTAATATCCTGCCATGTGACCAATACATGGTGCATTATTGGCTGGCTTCATCTTTCTTACTTTACTGGTGAATTACAACATTCAATATCTGGAAGACGCTGATAAGACAACTAATCAGTATTGTGATGAAGCATACAGTTGCTTGTTAATATAGAAACATCAAAATGATAACTAAATTGTCAGGTGAACATTGTTAGCATAGTGCTTAATAATAGTAACTAAATCAGGCCACCTATCCCGCTGCACTCTGGATTCTGGTCAGTGACAAACTCATCCACTCAGGATTGGTCTCCATTTCTGTCATGATGTATGGCAGAAAAGGGTTGTTTTTAATTATTTTCTTTTTCATTCTTCATATCAGATGTAAGCAGCCGAGATGTTACCAACTTTTGTTAGCTAAGAAAGCCATGATAGCGACAACTCATGTTGACTTGTTTTTCCCTTCCATCCCGTCTACAAAAGAGATCTTAGATTGTTTCTTGTACATAGCTTTACTGTGGGTCCACCATGTGCTGTTAATTTCCAAATATGCTCATATTATGCAAAGTGAAAAATGCTAAAAAGCACAAGTTTAAAAATACATGAGGATTTTGGTACCACTTCAAAAAACCTTTAGAAAAATAGTATTAATAATTACCAAAAGACTTTGGTTGTTGTTTGGCAGCCAAACCACAAAATGCCATCGTAAGAGAATTTGGCGTCTGACGGGATGACTTTGAAGCAAATGTCAATCAAAAACCAAACATAACAAGGCTAGCAAATACAAAAATTGTCCAACAAACCAGGCAATAGCTCTTTTGTTATAGCAGGGTTTGATTTTTTTCCGTACTTTTTGCACAAAAGAGACTAAATGGAGATATGAACAGAACACGGAAGATATGTGGATTTATGAGCGTTATAGATGGAAGTATTTCTTCCATGCTCTGACCTGGCCTCTGCAGAATGTCTCTGCATTTCTCTGATGCTCTTTTTAATGTGTTTGACTCAAGGTCATCGATAAAATGTTATTTCCAAATATAAAGACCATTCCTTTGGCTATGCATTTGACTGAGCAAAGCCACCTGTCTGAGAAAAGAATGATTTTATCCTTAAAAAAATAAAACCTGGACTGCAAAGTTTTTGGTGAAGTATAATAACTGTCTACATTATTGTCTGGCCACAAATTGCAGAAGTTTTACCAGTAGAGAAGTAGATAACTAGCGGTGATGTACATATATCTAAGAACAGTAAATCAGTAAATGGTAAAGTTCTCATGAACAGAGCGGGAATGAACCATAATTGTGTTATCATTTGTTATCAATACCAAGTTGTCATGGCTGTACAAAAGCACCACAAATGTTCTTCATTTTGTTGTGAAATTGTGTCCTAATTTTGCAAAACACTATTTTATCACACATTTATTTACCACTTAACCATTTTGTAAAAGCAATCCAGTTTGTTGTTGTTTGTTGTTTGCACAGTAGGTATTTTGGGATTATTTTTGGGATTATTTAATAAAACAAAAACACACACACTCTCTGGACAGGTGGCAATAGAGCAGCTTTGATGCTAAGTCATTCTGTTTGTGTTGTTTGTATGTGAACTCATGCTCCTGAACAGCGCTGAAACATTGCTTTGTATTACTGTTCTTGTACTTAAATATGTTCATTACCAGCCCCCAAGTGGTGTGTCAGGGTTATTGGCTTTCTAGGGATTTCTTATCGACTACAAAAACAACAAGGGAAGTGTAACTAAAAGTAAATATTCTCAATCCTTGTTCCTTATGTAGCCTGTGTTAACTGGTAGGGCTGTCACAATGATTACTTTTTGTTGTGCGATATACTGCACCAGAATTAATTGCTATAAACAATTATATTGCAATGTTAAACCTAATTAATGCTGCAGTGTTTCCTTTGGGAAAAGTGCCCTAGCATGGTGGTCAAAGGTCACATGACCCGTTATAAGGGGGTTGGGAGCAGGGGTAAAAGTAATAATAATTAATCTTACTAAAATATCTTACTGAAGAGACTAAATGCATACAAAATATTTTAAACTCTTTTTTTTTCTCTGTTTATAAGCTGAACTTAAGCTGAACTGTGGACCTACAATATCAACAGAAGGACAGGGGATAATTCAATATTCTATATTTATATCATGATTTGTTTGTGATGATACCTTCACAGCCTTACCTCCATTTAACAAACCAGGGTATAGCCTATGTGTTTAATTTTAATTAATAAAACTACAGTAGTAATACATCAACAGCTCATTATCAAAGCTCACCTGATATAGATCATATTAGTGAGTAAAGGCATCATTTGAGTATGGTCATCAATGAGTATGGCATCATTTAGCTCTCTTTATTATGAGAGCGCACTCAAAATATAAACAAGATCAGAGGTTAATCTAGAGAGCTCTAAAACAAAAACAGAGTGTTGAGAAATGATCTTGTAGCAAGATAAGCTGTTATCACAAGCGTAAAATTGTAATTCAGGACACACTTTAAAGCCCATCATTGTTTACCTCTGCTAGCTCTTGATGTCAACTTTGCTGAGCGCTCACTTCTGCTTCTGCTTCTGCACGCTCTTTGAACATTCTCCTTGCCCTCATTGTATTTTTTCAACTGGATATATGTCATGAATGTAAGGCTTGACTAGATGAATTCCAATAATTCAGAGTGCTAACTACTCACTGACAGTACGGTTGCACTATATTTTTGGCCACCAGTGATAAATTGGGGGCGCTGTTTCAGTCTTTTCAGAAAGTTTAAGAAAAGCCTAAAAAAGCTGCTGCTGTTGTTGGTCTCGTAAGTTACAGACTAAAAGCATATTAACCTCAACTAACCTAAGCCTTTTCTTGATTTATGAATGAGTTTTTGCTCAATAGAAACTTTTAGATAATTTTTACAGACAAACTTTACTTACAAACTTACAGACTTACTTACAAACAGACTTGCTTACAAACTTTTAGATATTTTAATGCTGTTGCTTCTTTGTGCGAGAATTAATTTACAGATACCATAGTTACAGTTCATTGTTGTGCTCTGGCTAGAGTTAGCTAGATTTATTTACTGTCCGCTTTTAATAGTGTAGATTAAATGCATGTGTCATAGTTGTACTGCTTATGTACAGTAATTACTCTGTATTTGGTCTAGACTTGACAAATTGTTAATACTGGCAAAGCTACTGTTAGTAGTTTTTATGTTAAGAGCAACAATAATATAATGACTACTACTACTACTAATTATTATCATATTAATAATAAATAAATAAATTTAATTTTATCTAGAATAAATAAGAGGACTTTCAGTTTCATCCCTGGAAGAACAATGATGTCCTGTATCTAGTCACCTGCCCCTGGATCCTTCAGCGGAAGTAACAGAGATGAAGGATGAGGCAGGTGCCACCAAACACCTGTCCTGCCCAGAGCCAGGGGGGTGTAAAGGCCAATGCAACAGTCCTTCATCGAGGGGAGGATAAGTCAGACCGACAGGAGGTCATGGGAGAGTATAAGACAGAGATGGAGTCCTTGAGTCCCTGACTTGGACTCAAGTCGAGTCATTGGGCTCAGACCCACACTGCATCACATACATACAGTACAGTACAGTATAGTACAGTACAGTGCCTTCATCCATTTAAAATTTTACAGTACAGTTCATTAGTACTGCACAACCTCAACACGTCTGTTATTTGCAGAAATACTGCAAATACTGCAAATACAGCAAGTGATGTTTAATGAATGAATGAATAAATAAATAACAAATGACAAGACAGAAGATAAAACAGTATAAAATGTTGCATAGGACATAAAAGAACTGATAAACTATAAAAGAACAGTACATATGTAAAAGATAAAGTGACCAAAAAAACACCTGAAATTGTTGAAAGGGCTACAGATGTTGGAGGAAGGAGAGTTTGTACCTCTTGCTTTTGTGTTGTATGGCTCCATCACCAAGCCAGAGAGCCATGTCATATCTGATCAGACTCTCAGTTAACCAGCATTATAAAATGTGGCTTAATGGAAAACGAAAAAATACGAATGTACAAGTTTTTGGTTGTGTCTTGATCACATGGACCGAGTTAATATTTAATGTAAATAAAGATATTTGATACAAGTTTGCTTTTGTTTTTGCAGAGGTTTCTTATTTTTTTTATTTTATAAACTGTGTTATAGAAATAGCTGTCCGGTCACTGTACAACCGGAGCAGGACCTTGGTTCGCATTGCTGGCAGTAAGTCAGACCTGACCAGAGGAGCTCGGTCACTCGGGAGGAGCTCAAAGTAGAGCCCCTGCTCCTCCACATCGAGAGGAGCCAGCTGAGGTGGCTTGGGCATCTGTTTTGAATGCCTCCTGGACGCCTCCCTAGGGAGGTGTTTCGGGCATGTCCCACCGAGAGGAGACCCCGGGGAAGACCTAGGACACGCTGAGGGACTATGTCTCTTGACTGGCCTGGGAACGCCTAGGTATCCCCCCGGAAGAGCTGGAGGAAGTGTCTGGGGAGTGGGAAGGCTGGGCGCCTCTGCTTAGACTGCTGCCCCCGCGCCTCTGCCCCGGATAAGCGGTAGAAGATGGATGGATGGTGTTATAGAAATACTGTTTTGATGTTTAGAAAGTAGCCCACATAATTAGGCATAATTATTTTACACAATAATGTGCCAATTATTAAAAAGAATTTAAACTGCCCAATACAAAAATGGCCAATTGCTCTTTCTGGAAAAGCCCAGTGAAATATGTGAGTAGCAGGAACTCTGTTCACATCATCTAGTCAAGCCTTACATTCGTTACGCATATCCAGTTGAAAAAAGACATCAAGGGCGAGAAGAATGTTCAAAGAGAGAGTATGCAGAAGCAGACACGAGTGCTCAGCGAAGTTGACATTGAGAGGTAGCAGAGGTAAACAATGAAGTGACTTCAATGTGACAGCTTTTTTTGCTACAAGATCATTTCTGAGCACTCAGTTTCTGTTTTTTTTTTTACCCCTGTTATCGTTAATATTGTGAGTGCGCTCTCGTAATAAAGAGAGCTAAATGACGCCATAGCAAAGGCTTGTCAGGTTCTCCATGGTAACGCTCAGAGGGAGGCGTTTGTGAAACTTTAAAAACTGTTGCTACATAAAGTTAGCTTTCCTATAGCTCACTGCTAACAATAGCTACTTCTGAACTTTAAAACAGACCAAACAGATGAATATATCACTCTCTATCTTTATTTCATTTGCCCCTGTGTCAATCTGTGTCACGTCAGTGTGCTCTGTGTGTGTGAGCGCTCTGTTACCACCTTAAGCTGGATTTATGCTTGACGCATCCGCGAGGTCTGCGCGGAAAGATTTTCCAGCGTCACACACAAAGAAAAATTTCTGAAATACGCGGACAATCCCGTGTGGAAAATGAGCATGCACTTCTAGTGGCAGAGGTACGACTCTGCATTACGGAAGATCCAGAGTTTATACTAAGCAGAGACGCCCAGATTTTCCTCTCCTAGAGAGGTGTCCAGGAGGCATCCGAAACAGATGCCCGAGCCACCTCAGCTGGCTCCTCTTGATGTGGAGGAGCAGCAGCTCTACTTTGAGCTCCTCCTGAGTGGCCGACCTCCTCACCCTATCTCTAAGGGAGCGCCCAGCCACCCTGAGGAGTAAACTCATTTTGGCCGCCTGTATCCAGTATCTTGTCCTTTCGGTCATGACCCAAAGCTTGACCATAGGTGAGAGTAGGAACGTAGATCACTCAGTAAATCTAGTTGCAGCTCAGCTCCTTCTTCACAACAGACTAGTACATCGACCGCATCACTGCAGAAGCTGCAACGATCCGCCTGTCAACCTCACACTCCCTCCTTCCCTCACTCGTGAACAAGACCTAAAAATACCTAAACTCCTCCTTTTAAAGTGATCAACAGATCTTTTTTTTTTTTTTTCATTTTATTCTGTTCTTAGGGTTGGTTTTGATTATTATTTATTATAGATTTTTTTTAAATATATGACGAGTTCTATTACAATATTTATGTTTTTTAAATATGTTTTTTTTGTAGATTACTTCTTAGCTGATTTTAGTTTTGTAATGTTTTTACCGCAGTGCAAGTGCAATTATTCTATTTCAATAGTCAATAGTTACAGTACTATCACTGTATGTACAGTATGTGTGTTATACATATAAGTATATACTTATGTTTGTTCTGTCTGTCTTGTACAAGCTGTACAAGACAGCAGCTGCTCAGCCCTGTGGCTAAGACAGATTTCCCCTTGAGACAATAAAGTATATTTGATTGATTTGATTGTAGGCAATTCGTGGAGAGACATTGCTGTCTCTCTTGACAGCTTAATTCGCGTTTGGTGTGAACGCACCTTAAAACAGTAGAACTTTAAAGTGGGTCGGACCAGTCAGATAATTACATAATAATATACTTATAATATAATAATGGCAACTCTAATTTTTCCCCCTTTATTTTAGTGGAAAGAAGTTATATTATAATGTCAAAAACGGCAAATGTTGGCAAAAGCCTAAAGTGTTTTCACAAATTCATTGTATTTTGGTAGCAATAATGTAGCTTACTCTTTCTGCTGCATCAATGATATCTCTGTGACAGTTCAAAACAGACTGTCCTCATGGAGCATTGCGCCGTTTGGAACTACTTTACAGCGACAGACAAAGAAAAGCAATACGCTACTGTGGCAAAACAACAAATTTGCATAAACATACATATATAAAAGCAGCACACCCTAACAAAAATGAAAGAAAAAGAAAGTATTGGTATCAGTATCTATATCGTCAATATCTTTATCGGCAATATTGGCAAAATTTATTACTCTTACTAAAACAGTTTGACCCCAGTGAAAAAAATAAGGAATAGCATTTACTTTTATTTAAAAATTGCAGTTAATGTCTTTTATGTAATTTTTGCACTTTCCAAATTCATGCCACGGGCTGGACTGTACACTTTGCCAATGTACCAATTTTGAAAGTTATTTGAACTTGTCCCAAAGGCTTTAGCTTCAAAATAATTATTTTACTATTTTACTACTGAACATTAGAGATTCATACTACTTATGCCCTGGATCTTACCAGTTAAGGGGTGTGTGAACCGAAACTTCACACTCAAGTTAGGACATGAACCTTGTAGTAAAAGAAAAAAACAAAATGACCTAATCAAAAACTAAGCATGTGACTTACTCTTAGTTTGCAAGCCTGTACAAGGCCACTTTCAGCTATAATAATACTGGCTGGGCCGGTCATATTCTGAAACACACCCAGCATTTTACACAAACTCAGTCAGTGATGTCATTATTTATTCAACACCAAACTTAAAATCAGAAGTACAGAAGGAAATATTTGTAGTATTAATAATACTAAAAATATTTTGTGTATATATATATATATATATATATATATATATATATATATATGAGTTTCGAACAGCCGGTTTATTCTTCTGGCTTCATTATCTCTCTTTATGCGGTAAATCTTTAGGCATCTGGCCAAGGCTTGGGGCCTTTGTTTGGCAGTTAAATAAAATAAAAATTCTATGAATGTTAACCAATGAAAGTCAGACATTGCTTTTCAACCATGCTTCAACGGAATTATTTTAAAAAATAAACTCATGGAACAGGCCTAGACAAAATTGTTGGTACCCCTAACTTAATATTTTGTTGCACAACCTTTTGAGGCTATCACTGCAATCAGACAATTCCTGTAACTGTCAATGAGACTTCTGCACCTCTCAGCGGGTATTTTGGCCCACTCCTCATGAGCAAACTGCTCCAATTGTTTCCGGTTTGAAGGGTGTTTTTTCCAGACCGCATGTTTCAGCTCCTTCCAAAGATGCTCAATAGGATTGACCGAAGGGTACCAACATTTTTGTCCACGTATATATATATATATATATATATATATATATATATATATATTTGTTTTACGTGTGTTGTTTGATCATTTATAAAATGCTGGTGGTGTATTGTAAAACTATTGTGACTATTGCAAATTGTGTTTTTTACAGATTACAATACCTTTTGTCAAGTTGTGTCACATTATGTTTAAGTATTAACAATAATGCAATGCAAGATTATTAGCATAAGGTCCTTAATATATTGAACCTTGACTGTTGTTTTGAACCTATTGAAATTTTTGCTCCATTTGCTCTCATTATGCAAAGTACCAGTTTAACGACATTTACAATTATAACTTATTAAAGCACTTTAGGATAATGTATGCATACAGACGCAGCTAGTCCGTTATGCTGCGTTATGGTGAAAGTTGACTGGACAGGTCTGGATACCCCATGTGATGTGCAATAGACAGACGACAGAGCAGAGGTGAAGTCTGAATGAGGAGATAATCACTGCCTATTTCAGAGTTCATTACAGTTAAGTGGGGTGTGTACAAGAACAGCTCCACCAACATGTAGTTCATATTGTTGCTTTCAGGTGGGAAGAGACACTTTACATAATTGTTCTTTAAAGTGCAAACCATACACTGATTCAGATAAAACAGTGTTTTATTCATTGAGTCCTGAATTTGTAGATCTGTTGACCATTGCGGCCTCCGTGGACTGGGAGATACTGTATATAGTAGTATAATCACATATACAGTCAGGTCCATTAATATTGGGACATCGATTCAATTCTAATCCTTTTTGGCTCTATCCACCACGACAATTTGAAACAAACAAGATGTGCTTTAACTGTAGACTTTTAGCTTTAATTTGATGGTATTTACATCCAAATCAGGTGAACAGTTTGTATATGTGCCTCCCACTTTTTAAGGGACCAAAAGTAATGAGACAATTGGCTGCACAGCTGTTCCATGGCCGGGTGTGTGTTATTCCTTTATTATTCATTTACAAAGAGCAAATAAAAGGTTCAGAATTCATTTCAAGTGTGCTATTTGCATTTGGAAACTCTCAATATAAGAGCGTTTGCCTCATTAATTCTGGCCGCTGTTTACATTCCACCGAGTGCCAACGTGCAGGAGGTGCGGACCTTTCCGGGCTCATTGCTTATTATTCTTGGGGATTTTAACAAGAGAAATCTGAGCCACGAACTACCAAAGTACAGACAGTTTATTAAATTCCCAACCAGAGAGCAGAACACGCTGGATCATTGTTACACTACTGTCAGCAACGCCATTTACGCCGTGGCCCGCGCTGCCCTGTGCTCTTCAGATCACGTCATGGTTCACCTGATCCCCACATACAGACAGAGTACACAGACACTGAAAACTCATACATTCGATACTGTGAGGACAGCATTATACCAACACTTTCAACAATGACAAACCCTGGTTCACACCCAAACTGAGACAGCTAAGGCAGCAAAAGGAAGCAGCCCATAGAGTTGGAGATTGGGGCAGCTACAGATTGGCAAAGTATGGATTTAGCAGGGAGGTGTCAAGAGTTCTAATCTAAATCTATACACTAAATACAAAACACGTCTGGAGCAGCAGTTCTCTGTTAACGACTCTGCTTTTGTGTGGAGGGGGCTCCAGTGTTTCTTACAAACTACAGGCCTAGAGCCGCCCGCGCTGCTGACGATCAGAAACTGGCTGATCAGCTCAACTCACATTATGCACGGTTTCAAACTTCACACCCCTCCCCTACCCCAATCACTACAGTGGACACTTCAGCCAGTGCCAACCTGGTCAGCCACCTCTCTCCCACTGCCCTTTCAGTTCTGGAACAGGATGTGCAGAAACAGATGTTCAGGAGACAAAACACCCGCAAAGCACCCGGTCCAGATGGTGTCTCCCCCACCACCCTGAGACACTGTGCTGATGAGCTGATTCATTTTTAACACCTCTCTGGAGTCTTGCCAGGTCCCAGCCTGCTTCAAGGTCTCCACCATCGTCCCTGTCCCCAAAAAGTCCCGGATCACTGGACTTAATGACTACAGGCCAGTGGCGCTGACATCTGTAGTCATAAAGTCATTTGAGCGCCTGGTTTTGTCCCACCTCAAGTCCATCACCTCCTCCCTCCTGGACCCCCTGCAGTTTGCCTACAGAGCCAACAGATCTGTAGACGACGCCATCAACCTGGCCCTCCACTTCATCCTGCAGCACCTGGACTCAAAGGATGTACTTTCTGCGGCAGCCGAGGAAAGCCAAGGTGCCAGTGCAAATGATGGTGCAGTTCTACATGGCCATCATTGAGTCCATCCTCACCTCCTCCATCAATGTGTGGTGCAGCCTTCCATCTCTCCAGGACCTGTATGTCTCCAGGACTCGGGGACGAGCAGGTCGGATCACAGCCGACCCTTCTCACCCTGGACATAGACTATTTGAGTCACTCCCCTCGGGCAGGAGGCTACGGTCCACTCTTTAACACTTCATAACACTTGTCACTTTAACACTTCATAACATTTGTCACTTTATTAAGCACATAAGTACAAATCTTGTATTTATTGATGACTGCTGACAAAAGCAGCAGGATGAATTCTGAAGTAGTTCGGGAAATATTATTTGCACATATTCAGCCAAATGCTTCAGAACTCATTGGACAGTGCTTCAAAGTGCAGATGGACAATGACCCGAAGCATACTGCGAAAGCAACCAAAGTTTTTTAAGGGAAATAAGTGGAATGTTATGCAATGGCCAAGTCAATCACCTGACCTGAATCCGATTGAGCATGCATTTTCACTTGCTTAGTCCCCGGCTCAGTCCCTTCGCCAAAAACAGATAGCTGGACAGTCAACAGCAAAAACGCCAGAGTCACGTAACTAATGACGACAGAAAAACAGCTGTATAGTGTCCGAAACCGTTCATTAATTGAGTGCACTATATAGTTCTCTATATAGTGCAACGCTAATATAGTGATTGAGAAGTTAGAGACTAGGGAGTGCATTCAGACACAGGCCTGGACATGGATAAGTACAATTAACATGTTAAATCAAGTCGCAGTTACAGAGTAATGAACTCGTTGCTCTTAACCGCTTGGCTTTACGACTTGCTAAGACGGTATGTTACTGTCGATAATTAATAATAACTTAATTACTGAGCAAATCAGCTAGGTATATTAGGATTAAACACTACAAACGAGCCAGGTTTAACGTTAGTTTGTTTTATTAATGACATAAAGCTGTGAAATACTAAGGACACATGAATGCAACAAAAGACAAAAACTTGTAAAGTTGACTCTAGAACTAGCATATACTGTAGATATATGTAGACTTTTTTTCCCTAAAGACTTGGATAAAGACAAACTAAAGAAACTAGTGCAACAGGATCCTTTTGTAAATCTGCTGTTGTGATCACTTCAGACCAGGTAACAATATAATCACAAGATAGCTACAAAATAAAGTGGTTGACATAGCTAATTAGTCAATGCCAGCGTACTGTGAGATTATCTCAACTCTTGTAAGAAACATTTGCCTGGTCTGTGATAAGGGTCAGGTATACTGATTTTATTAGGATTAGTGGCATATATAGTTTAAAAACTGTGGAATTTAAATGCTTTCTGAATTCTTGACAGTTTGAATGCAAAATATACGTAATAAACATGCAGATGAAAATTACAATGGATATTGTATATTTAAAAGCAGCATTAGTTTCAAATGTCCTAACATATTTTAAGGACACACCTTTAAAGTGAGCCGTAACAGATGGTGTATAGTCAACAAATGTCCTGACCCATGTCCAGTCACTGTGCTGGAAAGTTGTTTATGATCTAACAAGAGCAGAGCAGCTTTTGTCCTGCGTTCTACATTCCTGACATAAGAGTCTGAGTGTAGGCACAGACAAGATAAATAATACCACAAGCAACAATGAGGCGGGAGGGGCAGCACCTGGGGAGCAGTCCCTCTGTCCACTCCCTCCCACCCTTGTTCCTCTGGGAAGTCTTTTGGACAGTGAAAACAGGAAGTGAGGCTTGCTGTGTGACTCAAACACACTGGCTCTATTTTTAGAGACGTACATAGTACATCAACACAAGGCCTGCCCCCGTTTTCCTCCGATCTACTGGGACAACACCCCTCTACTATATCGGCCAACAGGGAAACGACTGTGTGAGAGCTCACTGCACAAACACTCTGGACATCTACACATGGAAGACCAGAGGCTGAGCAGAGGGTTCAGTTTGTCGGTTTTAAATCTAAATGTAAGTTAAAGTAAGTTTTTAAAACCCCAAAGCTGCAGTTTGGTGGAATTATTTTAAAGAATCTGTACTACCTTAAACAGCTTGGGGGAGTCACCACAGATTTTTTTTTAGGATTTTTGACTTTGATGTCACAAATTACTTGAGCTCAGTCCTTCACATAATTGGCCTATTTTTTAAATTGTCGGTATTTACAAACTGATGTGCATTTTAAATATGTTAAACCTGTTTTACTTAACAATATTAGTTTTCTGAAAATAATATAATAGAGTATTTATTCATCATAAATGTAATATTTTAAAGTACCCTGTTGGTTTTGCATGGTCCATAAACATACACTGTATATTTCATAACCACTGTCAGGGGATGTGAATAACATTAAATATTAGTTATCATGATGTATCTGGGTAGAATATAATTGTTAAAAGTTAGCATTATGTCCCTGAGTTGGAGAACACCTGTGTGACTTGGTTTCCGTTTGTTTTATATTTTATTTATATATTTTCCTTCACAATACATACACAAAACAACAATAGGCTTAGTGTCCTTTCCTTCAGTGTCTGTGTGAGAATATTGTCAGGTCGGAGAGTGCATAGGCACAAAATGGAGTGGAGTGAATGAATAATGAACTCTGTAAAGACCAAAAAGTGAAACATGGGAAGAACATTGAGGAAATTTGATTGACCACCAACAGAATGTCTGTGAAATCCATCCCACCTCACAATTTCTTAGCTGTACAGGACATCACTAGTGAGAAACAGGCTTCTTTATGAAGATGGAAGTAATATTTAGGGAAAAAAATGCAAATATTAAATGAAAGCAACTACTATTCATAATTTGTTCACTGTGTGTTGCACTGTTTTAGTAGTAAGAGCGGACCTAACACTGAGACCCAGAACTGAACAGCAGATTGCAGCAATGTGCTGGTTCTGTAAATAGCGATTATGCCATACAATACATAGTAGTAATAGAGATTTTCAAGTAAAATGGACCACTTCCTATTTATTCACTGAGGAGAATGGGAAACCTGTGTGCTTGATGTGTATGCAGCCATTATCAAATCAGACAACTTGCATGGAGAGAGGAGATTTATAAAACAGTCCTGTTTTTACCTGTAGCTGAGAGGGCTGTGATGCAGCAGTGGAAGTTAGCTACGTTTTTGCTGTAAAATAGCATTAGCATCAAAGACATATTGTGACTTTGTGAAAACATTAGCCTTTTTCAGTTGCAATTCATGAGATATCTGACATTATAATGTAACTGCACTTCTTTGCACTAAAACAAAAGGTAAAAACGTTTATGGAGTTATTGTACTATTATTTTGCTGCTCCGGCCCACTGTATGTGGCCCCTGAAATAAAATGTGTTCGATACCCCTATCTCGAAAGTACTGCGTCTAATTGTTTATAAAGGCTGAGGGGTGCAGTGGCTCAGTGGTAGAGCGGTCGTCCTATAATCTGAAGGTTGGCGGTTCGATTTCCCACTCCCCACTTCTTTTTTTATTATTTATATATCTCTTCAAACTGTTGTTATGTCCTTGGGCAAGACCTAATCCACAGCACTGAATCTTGATTAGATTGATTAGATGCTGGTGTGTGACTGTAGAGGTGAGTTTGGTGCTGGTCGGTGAGAGCTGTGTGTATAGCAGCCCCCCTCGCTGTCTTCCCCATGTATGAATGGGGTGAATGGATCATGTCTTTTCTTTTATCTCAAAATACACATTTGGAGTTATATTAAGTCATTAATCCCAATTTTTCCCCTAATTCTTGTGATTTTGATAAATACGCTTATACACTGTTGAATACAGTGCGTCTCTTGTGTGTGTGCCATTGTCATTGTCGCTGCAGGTCTCTTTGAGGATACGTTGAGCCACATGACTGGGGCTTGACTAAGGCTCATGTGACAGTGTACAGGCTATGGGAAAGCTGTGTATGAGAGGAATGTCTCACTGTATGATTAGGGTTAGATGAAGCGCATTAAGCCGTAGTTGATGACATGTGACAAAAATTATTTAATCTGATATTAAGGAGGGGATATTCTGAATCATAAGGCAGAATCTTGAAAAGGGGTGCCTGAAGTGGGCCAGTATTGTTTTGTGACTTAAATTGCTACTGCTTTAATCTGCACTAATCACTGCTTTAATCTGCAGTGATGATACTCAACCATTTGTAAAGTAATAGCCTATTCCATTGCCGAGCAACTAAATGGTATATATACTAGGGGTGGGAATCTTTAGGCACCTCACAATTCTAATTCAATTCAGAGGCCCACAATTCTATTCAGAAACAATGCATTGATGCATCTTAAAGCATTACGTGTTCTACATGTGAGCTTTTAAGTAAGTCTAAAATAAAAATGTATCCGTTCATTTTCAGACTGATTGCTTTATATTTTGTATTTAAAAACTAGTAGTAGGCTACAGAGTTTTAGTGTCTACATTTACAAGCCAAAATATAAAATTCACTGTTTTTACGCTCTGCGGTGAGTTGATTCCGTGAACACAGCCGTTTGTACTGCACTTTCCACTTGGTTTGGTTAAGTTGCTCATGTTAGTTTAACTAGAATAACTGTAGTTTCAATATTAGAGCAATAATCATCTGCTCATTTGTTTGTTAGCTTTGTTAAGCTAATAGAGCCTCATCCCCCGCTCTGCCCTTCCCTCTAATACAGTTAGTGGGTTAGTCAGAATGTATTTGAAGGACCTAAAACATGGAGCTGATATTTAATGTGTCGTATTTCAGATAACACTAACACCATTATTATGCTCTGACACGGCTGCATTAGGGGGTGCTTTTCTCGGCATAACACCGGCTGCAGTCAGCACTGTAAGTAGTTCGTGTTTAGGTTGCAAAACTATTTTGTGTGACACACCTGTAAACACCGCGGCTATTGCCCACGTCCCATTTGCCTCCATTTTCCACTTCATAAACATCCAACATGTTTCGAGAGAGTAGCTTTTAATGAAGCCTGGGGCCACCATTATGTGCAGCTCAGTTGTAAACAGACACATGTCTCTTATTGCGCATGTGCTGCCAGCTCTCATTCCTCCGGTGCAAGTGTAAGTGCAATCTTTAACAATAAGGCAGCCTTTTTTTCATTATTATCTTATCTGCTTTAATTAATCAATTCAGAATTATTTTAAAGAAAACAATTCATTGGGATTATCTTTCCCAAACCTAATATATACCCCAGAAAAACTGCCCTCACTCATGGTCTTCACAATAGTTAACTTTAAATCTTTTAAATATATTTTGATGGCATCAGAGGCAACATTAACAAGCTGAGCCAAGCTGACCATCTGTGTTTGCCAAACCGAATTAAACTTATTAGTGCTCATTTCATACTGTGTTTGTATCCTTTGAAGTTGATTACTGTGCTTTATAACTTGCTTACATTCAGCTGGCATGACAAAGAACAAAACCTCTGTTTGGCAGTGCTTCCCCTCGAGATCAGTAAATAATATTCCTTTGTATGCTGCAAAATAGATTTACCCCATAGACTGTAGTATACATTTTTGACATCGTACCTAGACTTTCTTTTATATGGTTAGATATTGTTCTGCAAATTTTTATACCCTGCACTTTCTGTCATCAGTCCTCTAAATGGGTAAAAAAAATCAGAACAAATTACATGGAGCATGAAGGATATGAAACACGAGCTAATGGGCGACTAATGCTTCAGGTATGTTTTGAATTAGTTCTGGAGGGAGGACAATATGATGCTCTGTGTGTGTACTAAATGTGTGTGTTTAAGATAAGCCAGGACACTGCAACATGTTCCAGTGAATTCCACAGTGCATGACAAGTACAAGAAATATGAAGAGGCCATACGGTCCGGAATCTGATGTTTACTCTTCCATTGAATTATTGGAATCAATGCTGCATCTGTTCATCTGTAATCTGACATAAGAGGTGTGTATAGTGGAGGTACAGAGAAGGAGCAAATGGGTGTGTGGATGGCCATTTCCACTCTCCTCCACTCACGCAGAGAGTCTGTAATGAGCGGGTTATTGAAGAGATGAACAGCGCAACAGACAGCAGAAGCTCTGTGCAGCTTTCATTGTTGTTTGCTCAAACCTGAATAGGTCCGAAGTGGTTACCCTAACCACTGTTCCTTGAGGACTTTGAATGCAACATTATGAGGTCAACAGTAGGGATTGACCGATATGGATTGGTTCATTGTTTTAGTTCTTGCAAATGTGCTCTAACCAGTGTTTTACTGCACTATATTTTAACAGTGATACATTGTAATAAGTCAGGTATAAAGCACTATGGTTCTAGATATTTTTTTTTTTAACTGTGGTTTGTGCAGATATTTATGGAATATTGATTGATGCATTGATCAGCCTGACCTTTTAGCCAGTAGAGGGTGCAGATCCCTCTTCAGACTCTGTGTTTTCACGACAGCGTCAAAATCCTTTCACACCAGACGCGTAATGAAAATGCAAAGCAGTAAAGCGAATATTTTGCTTCAGCCATAGCGCAAATTTGTGACGTCTGTGATGTTTCAGAGCTCCAACATTCCAAAACATTTGCGGCGACAGCTAAGAAAACATAGTTACTTCATCATCCAGTGAAGACGAGTTTTTCCTTTTCTTTAAAAGACCGAAAAGAAGGTTTTGGGTGCACCCAGTCTTAAAGAACAGAGAGTCTGAAAAGGGTGTGCTAATCGTCTTCAGGTGCTAAAATGTTATCATGGCCAGTGGTGGAGGAAGTACTTAAGTTTAGTACTTAAGTAAAAGTACAACTACCCTGCAAAATATATACTTAAGTAAAAGTATAATTACTACATCAACATCTTACTTAAGTAAAAGTCATAAGTACATACTTTTAAATTTACTTTAAAGTATTTTTTTAAGTAAAAGTACAATCAGTTGTATCAATGTATGGGCTGTTCAATTGTTATGTTTGCAAAATTCAAAAAAATGTCATGATATTGACGAAAAACAACTGTCATAGTTCAAAATTGTTCACAATTGAATCAAACCAAGATATAGTTTTGCCTGCATGCTTACTTGTGAATGTCAACTAAATACCCAATGTTGTATGGTAAAGAAGCTAGGGGCCGACGCCGTATAAAAGGTTTGAACATTTTTTCATTGAGTCAAAACAAACAGCTATTTTAGCCAACTACGAATGTACAGATATAGCAGTAGTTTGCTCATCTCCAAAAGTGTAACGTACTAGCAAGCTATCGTCCCTGCTGTGATAATAACCAGCTAAAGAAGTTGCCCTGTTAGGGTACCACTAACTTACTTTAAACAAATATTATACTGGTGTGATATTTTTGTTATGTTGACATCCGTTTTTCTATAACAGTCATAGCACCATGTCATAGCAAGTTTGTAACTTAAATATTAATTACTTAATAATTAATTACCTCTATATGTTTCTTCTAATTTGAAGGGGAGTTTTTAAACGCCAACAGTTCTTTGCGTTGAGGTAGGCACTTGACACATTGAAAACGCCAGGAGTCATTCTTTGAACCTTTAAATTCAAATAACTTGCTTAAATAAGGCCAGGGATGTCTCTCAGAATCAGAGCTGCAGGGCACAGGCTCAAGCTCAGTCGACGTTGTTGGCTCTTTGTCCATGTTTGATATTTGGTGTCCACCGTGTCCTTTTCTTCGATTTACATCAGTTCCGCTTGTGTTGTTTCAAAGCGCTGAGCGCGCGTGAGTTCTTTGACCAATCAGATCCGATCTGTTTCAACGTCCATTGGCCAGCAACACCAAAACGTCAGTCGACCAAAATCTTTTTTATGCAAGATTCGGAAGGATGTAACGACACGCATTTTAATAATGTAGTGGAGTACAAAGTACAGATAATTGCTGAAAAATCTACTTGAGTAAAAGTATAAGTATGAATAATTTTTTTTACTTAAGTAAAGTATAGATACGTAACAATTTACTTAAGTACAGTAACGAAGTACAAATACTTTGTTACATTCCACCACTGATCATGGCCGGTTCCGCACTTACTTTCGAATGTCCGTGGGACAATTTGAGGAGCTCCTCCAGACACTGGCACCACATCTGATGAGACAAACCACAAACTTCAGGGAACCAATCAATCCGGATTATTGTCTGACAGTCTGCGCTAGGTGAGCTGTGCTCTTTAAGTCACTAAATTTCATGTTCAAATGATAATGTTAGGATGTTTCCAGTTTGAGTCACAATGTAAATATTTAAGTTTTAGTTGAGAATGCTTTTGCCATTTTGCACAAATTCATGCGAAGGGCAAATAGCAACCACGGACCAGAGGCTGACAGTTCTGATGGCGTTGAGGGCAGTGAGCTGGGTGACATCAGAGGTCTTTGAGGTAACAGGACATCAGCTGAGGCACTGAGGGTGCGGGACACATTTAGACATTTTAACTCATCTGTGGGCCAAGTTCATTGGCAGGTTCTTTATGTGAACCGAGTTCTCCCATAATGACATGACTCTAATTTTATTTCTGAACAGAGGAAAACTGTTGCATCAAATGGATATACAGTGATAAGCGTGCTGTAGTGTGCTTTGTTAAATGCAGATGAAAGCCTCCAAAGTTGTATTTAACAAAGCACACTACAGCACGCTTATCCCTGTAAATTCTATTGCTGCAACAGTTTTTCTCCATTTAATGATCAAAATATAATTTCTAATGACAACCCCAGTTCTTATTAAACTCCTTTTGTTTAGTTTTTTTTTGTCATTGGAATTAAAATAAAACACCAAAAGTTATTTTATGTAATATTTTCCCATTGTAGTTCATATAGGCCTATTACTTTCTACTCTTTAAATGCTTGTTTCACTTTAAAATGTTTTGTAATTCTTTGTCTAGGATAATATTAAATCAACTTAAGATGATAAGAACCAATCAAAAGATGATGACTTAAAAGGGGTTACTGTAATGCAGGTTTCAGTGGGAAACCTGCATTTTGCATGAAATTGGCAAAACAGCAGTAGAATGGAGGACCGAGCACAGCAGGTACTCACTGAACTGGAGCAGGCTGGACTCGGCTGGGATGAGCATGACCGGTGAGCAGGCAGGACTGGGAGGAGCAGGTAGCTGGAGTTGGTAGCAGGACCACCAGCGATTGCAACTCACAAGTCTGTGTCAGTCACCCTGGCCTCTTTCCTTGATAAATAATCCTCCAAAAAAAATCCTTTGACCTCCTTTTCTGAGGAGGGGGACATAAAGGCTCTCCCTCGCTCTTAGACGTGCCCTGACCTGCATCATCTACCTGCTCCTCCTCAAAATCGCTGCAGACCCAGTCCAAAAGCATTCTGTAAACTTTCCTGTGCCACCTCATTATACAAATGCTGCATTATTTTTTAACTTAAGTGTATTTCAGTGAACTTGAAAAAAATAAAACAACTTATAAATTTGAATAACTGAACAGGCTACAGCAACTGGTGAGGCCTCAAGGTTTTTCCACAGTTTCTTTGCGTCTTTAACTTAAACACAGTCTGTCTTTATCACATAAAGAATGTATAGTAAAAGCAGCCTTAAATTGTAGGGTTGTTCCAATTCCGATACCAGTTCGGAAATGCTACCGATTTCACACAAAATAAATCAGGTATTGGTATCGACAGGTTATTAAACCCATTTTCCTATCTGATACTATACTTTAGTTTTTTATATGGGACCCAGTGAAGTCTGTTAGCTTTGTTTAATGTTTCAACCAGACCGGATTTCAATTCTTCTTCGCAGCTCTCACATAGGAAGTTCAAGATTGTGTTGCCACAATCAACAGCAAGTTGACGGGAGCTTTTGTTAGCATGACAGTATGTCTGTGGTTTGGCAGTACTTCCAACTGGACCAGCCAGCTAGTAAAACGGCAACATGTCTAATACGCAAAGTTGCAGTTTTGAGGGGTGGTACATACAATGGCAAAATTAACACAAGTAATTTAATAAAGCATTTGAGTACTCGTCACTCCAAATAACACAAGGATTTCACTACGGCTAGAGCTACATTTACATTTACATTTATTCATTTAGCAGACGCTTTTATCCAAAGCGACTTACATTACATTACATTACCAGTGTTACAGTCACTGGAGGCAAGGTGGGTTAAGTGTCTTGCCCAAGGACACAACGACAGTATGAACTGTGGGGAATCGAACCGCCTACCTTCCGGTTGAAAGACGACTGCTCTACCCACTGAGCTACTGCCGCCTCGCTAAGAATAGGATAGGATACGCCAGAAGCAACAATCTTTTGGGAACTTCATTCCAACAAAAAAAAAAAAAATTGTCCAATGACTGCAACAAGCAGAAGATACAACAAAATTATCAAATTTATTGTCCAAGTCCTAGTTGTCAGTTGTCGAAAACCTGATGTTTTGTTGTTTAATTGAACATTTGGAGCCACTGTAGTTTGCTTGGTTGCAAATACATCTCTGATAACATGCTGCATTCTTCTTCCATCAGTTTTTTTCATTCATTCATTATTTTTTCCTGTGCATTTGTAGCTCACAGATCCATTAAACATCAGCAATCCCCCTCCATGTTCCACTGTAGGAATGGTGTACCTTAGATTAGCCTTGTTGACTCCTCTCCAAATGTAATGTGTGTATGGTTGTGGCCAAAAAGTAAAAATTTGGTCTTATCAGGCCAAATGACTTTGTTCCAGACGTTTTGAGGATTGTCACTTTGCCGTTTGGCGTATTGTGAGCAGGATGCTTTGTGGCATTTGCAAAGTAATGACTTTCTTCTGGCGACTCAACCATGCAGCCCATTTTCCTTCAAGTGCCTCCTTATTGTACATTTTGAAACAGCTATATAGAGACAAAAGGACTTGCATGTGGATAAGTCAATAACTCATTTACAAATAACACATCACCCACGACGTTATGATTATCAACACGGCCATTTCATTTTTCTTATTAAGAAAGAGATCTCATATTTCCATGCAGTCACAGACTCTTGACCTTTCCCATAGGTTTTAGGAAACATATAGTTCTAAAAAAATATTTTTCATCTTCACCGTGCAGACATATGTTAAAACACACAAAAAATAAAATTGTTTATCACAAGACAAAAGTGTGCTTTTTTAATAAGGCAGTGCAACTAACAGAATATGCACACTTCTGCATTTATACTTTCAGTTTTGTCTGTTTACCCAGGAATTTCAGTCTGAGTGAAACCACAAGCACAAACTCTAACTGCCAGTTGTTGCACAGGTGCATGTAGCTGGAATTACACAAACAACACATATTAGCACTCAACGCTTCTGGGAAGAAGTTATGACATTGGCTAGCATTTTGTCTAAGTTTGCTATTTTGTACTAATTTTGTCAATATTTCTGTGAACAAAAAAGCTTACCTTATGATTTTGCGATTCTTGTGGAACACTGCAGTGGCAGCAGAAAGATGTGGTGAAAAAAATCTTGTACCTGTTTGGCCAAGGCATGGCCTTAACCCCCAAAAAAATCTCTGAATCTTCAAGGGTTTTTTATTGGTCTATTTTTCGCAGTAGAACTAATTGGAGATCGTTGAGCTTGGATGTCACTGGTCTCTTGTGAACATGGCAGCAGCATCTTTTATTTATCAGGGACAAATTAGAGAGACAGACACAGCTCAACAAGAGAACCCATATGTGTGCGATGTGTTCTGTTTGAAGTCCGTACAGTGCATTAGCAGCAGGAGTGGGTGCAGCTGTAGAAAGTTATTGCTAGAGGCTTTGAATGTATGTGGCTTCATGCTTCTTTTGCTCAGTTGTGTTTTTTACATCACAGTATTCCCCACACATTCACAATAATGGGGATTATCTTATTGCTACAGTAAGTTCTGGGCTCTGCTGTGGATGTTTGCTAGTTGGCTCTAAAAGGAAAATTACAAGGTTTGGCTCAGCAGATCTCCTTAACAGAAGCTAAATTGTTCATAAAAGAGTCCCAATGGTCCCTTGAGACTAGGGCTGAACGATATGGACAAAATTTCATATCTCGATTTTTGGCATGATAGCTGGGGCAATCTGAATATCAGATATTTCATGCCATAGCTAACACATTTGTTAATATTCTGAATAAAAAAAGGAAAAATGACATAAAAGCAGATCATCATCATTCAGCGCTGTTGCTGCTGCGGTGTGTTACGTGACAAGCACTGACGCGTCACCATGGAATTGCTGCCCCCCTCTCACAATATAGTTCCCACGTCACTGGTAGTGTGTGCACTGGCTTTAGCGGTGCATTTAAGGGCACTCATAAAACTGATGTTTGTTGTGACTGCCAGAGTTGTATGCAGGGCGAGTGCGGAGAGGGGAAATCTATATCGTCTATATTGTTGCTTTTTTCAATAGTAATATCTTGAAAGTTCATATCTAGATATAGATACGATAACAATATATTGTTCAGCCCTACTTGAGACCCTATCTGCCTGTCTTTGAAGCCAGATATAATACAATATGGCCTCTATTCTCTCACCTTCATTAAGATAGAAAAAAGGAAAACTTTGGACTTGGTTAAAAATAGGGCTGGGTGATATCAGGATAATGTGTGTGTGTTTGATTTTTAATCATTAATAAAAAAAAAAATTGCTAAATCAAATTAAACAAATAATGCTTGTGGTCATTCTGCAGATGCTTTCAACCACTAAGAGTAACTAGAGAAAGGTTGTCATATTACCTATGTGTTACCTTGCATTTATGAAGTGCAGAAAAATTGAGTTATGTGCCAGTGATGTGGAGCTGACTTTGTTGGTTTATGCAAACTAGCCATGTGCTTTGATTTAAAAGGGGGTTGTCTTTGATCCTGTGCAACCTACAAACACCATTTGAAGCCGTTGAAG
The DNA here is from genome assembly GCA_024416835.2 of Perccottus glenii. NCBI lineage: Eukaryota > Metazoa > Chordata > Actinopteri > Gobiiformes > Odontobutidae > Perccottus > Perccottus glenii. The sequence continues at coordinate 24,742,438 of CM044552.2, read as the reverse complement.
TTTCTTGTTAACAATTGTTTGAATTTAAAACTTTGTTTGTTCATTGTGTTCTGCCTCTGTCTTTTTATAATTTTTTTCATCCATCATCTGTTATTAAAAACACTGCCATAACAAATTAAACTTATAATGTAATTTTAAGATAAAAAATTTGAAATGAATCACTTGGGTGTTGCGTTTGAAATGTGTATCTCAGACCAACTGAAACATATTGCTGTACATGTAATTATACTGTATTTTATAATGATTTAACCATGGTGTACAACAGCTGATATAGAGACATATCTGTGACATCTGGGTGTTTATGTGCGTGACCTTGTTGGCACACTAAGGCATCTGAGCCAACAGTTGAACTGTTAAACTGTCATGTGCCTCTCTTCAACCTTGACAGACTGTGGCTCTATCTGCAGTAGTGTGTTGTTATGTGTGTGTGTTTTAGAGCAAACAGAAATGACGTTGGTGTTGAAAGCTGTCAGGTCTGGTTGAAGGACCTTTATTTTGGGACTATCACAGAGCAGTTGTTTGGTAATATGTCTCTTGTGACATCTATATTTTGTCATTGGTGTGTAGTTAGACTGTAGATACATTGTTGATACATTTAGTATTAGGTCAATAGGCCACAATTTGAGAAAATATGGGTTGGATGGATGCCATACAATACAACATGGACCATCCACTACATGCCGTCATAGACTACACTGAATTTGAATTGAACACACTGGCCAGTTGCGACAGAATGTGGTTAAAGATGAATTTTATTTTGTTCTTTGATGTCCTTTCTATCATGATTTGAAAACAATTTTTTTGAGCAGATAAATCCAGATGTAATTCAGTGGATCTTTAATTCTGAGACATAGCTTAGGAGACTTTCCTTGTTAAGGCTTTGGACAGAAGACAGAATACTGTACCCTATACAGTATGTTAATTGTATGTTTTTGCCAATTATTATGTGGAACTGTCTAATTCTTTGTGGTCATCATGAATATAGGGTGTCTCGTAAGCCTTTAATACTGTCAAATTAATGGAACACATTTGTCAATCAAAATAACTCTCTTTGCATTTGCCAATCATGAAAAAATAAACATTTAAAGCAAAACTAAGTAAGATTTGCGCAGCTCCCCCTACAGCTTCCTTCTGTGAATCACACTGTCAAAAATACTCCTAGTATACTGTAGCTCTGGACTACACCACTCTCCATCTTCAGACAAAGGTTTTGGCTGTCGTTTTGGTGGTTCCACCATGGTTGATGATGAAATAAAGTGTATTGCTTTTTGGTATGATCTTAGTGAAAACACAAATTTGCACTGCAGGAGGTCGCTATGTGTATATTGGAATACAGTAAAGCAATTTCTCTCACGTGAATGTGAACATGACCTGAGACTCGGTGGCAGCTTAACTTGCAAGTGCTGTTTTCGGCCTAAATGCGCCAGAGGGGGATAGTGTGTGTAACACAGCGCTACAATTCAGTTAATCATTGTAAGGAGGAAAAGGAGGTACAAATGTTACTTAGTTCTGCTTTAAAAAACCCATTAATTTCCACCACTAACCACTCTTTCCTGTTGCTGCCCAGATCAAAAACAATATGTTTTTTGTTTTGTTTTTGTTTTGAACACACAATGGATTTTTTTCTTCATTTCTCAATCACATCTCATTTGTTTATAGAAATCAGTATGGTGCCTACAACCGAAAGGTTGGCGGTTCGATTCCCGCCCTCCCCGGTCCATACAGTTGTTGTGTCCTTGGGCAAGACACTTAACCCCATTTACCTCCAGTGTCCATAGCACTGGTGTGTGATTGTAGAGGTGAGTTTGGTGTTGGTCGGAGAAGGCTGTGAGCGCCTTGTGTATGTCAGCCCCCCTCTCTGTCTGCCCCAGGTGTGAGTGTGTGTGAATGGGGTGAATGGTAGCATCATGTAAGGTGCCTGAGAAAGGAACAGAGAAGTGCTATATAAATGCATACCATTTTTACTTAATGCAACCAAAAATAACACTACATTTTAGTGCAGTCTTAGTTCCACAATTAGTTTTTCCTTGTTGCTGCTGTAGAGGTTAGAGACTTGATGGATGAGAGGCAGGATAGAGGAAACTGGCTCAATTGAATTAAAACCCTAAATTCAATTTGCCGCAGAGTGTGCATGTGTGACCATACACGTTTACATCAATGATACAGAGCTGTTTTCTGTCTCATATCTGGGGACAAGCTTCTTTAGGGATAAAATGCATCCCTAAAATACATTAGGTTTGAGTTACATTTAGGGTAATGTCTCTCAGGATATTGATTGGTTTCAAAATAATAAAACTAACTACTTGCAGTACTCAAGGCTAATCTCGGTCTTAAACTGGTCTTGACATTTTTTTATTTTATTTAATTAATTAATTTGCAATGTGCTCAGGTCTCAGACATGACTTCTCGGTCTTGGTCAATATGGTCTTGACTACAACACCACCTAAAAGTTATTTTTAAAGCATTTGAAGAACTATGGTAGCACTGCAGGGACATGCTGTTGTCTACAAACCCAGGGTAATTTCATTTCACAAAAAATTTAATACATTTCCTTAGTTCATATGCTAGATGGTAAAAAATGTGTACTCAAATAGAAACATAAGTGTGCTACTCCTTCAGCAGTGTTCAGTTTGTATAAATACAAAATTAGAGAAATGCTGATTTATCCAGTTATACAGTAGTGACAACATGGTGGTTAGGTTTTTTTCTGATTGTATACTGCAACATTTTACACATAAATAGAATTAGAAAAGGTTTTGAGAATGTTTCTTCACTTGCACTGACCCACATTCATTTCCTGAAGACTCTCTGACCTTAACCATTACCACACGGTGCTGCTGTGTAAGCAGGTTTATGTCCCTGTTACATAACTGACACACACACACACACACACACACACACACACACACACACACACACTGCTACTGTCGATAGAACTGACCTGCATCTCTAAATCAAACTGCTCTACATAATAGCAACAGGCATCTGTTTATACTGCATTGTAGAAGAATGTAATTTACCTTTACAGAGTCAGTGTGAGCTGCTGTGTTTGTTCATTTTGTTTGGTTCACAAAATCAAAAAAGATTTTATTTGAATTTACTGCTGGGAAATGACTCATAACAGAATCATTCTTTTAAATTAATACAGTCATTGTCTTTGTATACATTGTCTGGTCTGGAATATGACACGTTTTGTTTTTTATCTGTTTGTGTCTTTGGACATAAGCTAAAACTAAAATAGCATTATAGCATTGAAAATACGTGTCATGTAAGGAAAATCATGTTGGCAAACTTTGGTCAAAACAATTAAATTCAAAACTTTCCTGTTGTCTTACACATTAAAGTGAGCCATATTTGTGCAATTTCTGACTCAGTGAAGTTGTTTCTAAGTAGATTGCATGTATAGAGGTAATCTTTTATCCTTATAGCACAGGTCTTCAGCAGTTATTGAATATCTGTTCACAGTTTTGTTTGTCTTACTGGTGCCTATCCCGGCAACTTTGGGCCTGAGGCGGGGTACATCCTGGTCATGGGCAGTTAGTCACTGGGCTGACACTTGGAGACAGACATCCATTCACTCTCATATTCATTCAGTAGGGATCCTTCAGAGTTGCCAATTAACCTCTACATGCATGTCTTTGGGTGCTGGGAGGAAGCTCGAGTACCCGGGGAAAATTCGAAATGGGACTCAGTTGCAGAGCGGTCATCTTATAACCTAAAGGTTGGTGGTTTGATTTCCGCTCTCCCCACAGTTCATACTCTCATTATGTCCTTGCGTGAGACACTTAACCCACCTTGCCTCCAGTGGTGTTCCAGCTGTAACACTGGTGAATGAGAGCTTAATGCAAGTCGCTTTGGATAAAAGTGTCTGCTAAATGACTAAATGTAATGTACTAAATGTACCCACTAAAGACTGTCCAAAGTCATTCTAGACAGTCATGGTCATCTGAGAAACATTTCTAAATTGAGAGCATTGTTGTCTTAAGCTGACAGAGACAATTATTTATGCTTTTAGCTATGCTTTTTTTTTTACAAATTTTGTCTGAGTCATCTCCAAAAGTTGGCAAACTCTGCAGTTGTCATGACGACAGTAATCACAGCATCAGGGAAAGTCTGATCATCTGCTTTTAAAAACTCTAGTGTGAAAGCAAACGTTATTCAACCTAATGAACACTGCGTAACCATTTGTGAGTTCTTCGTGCAGACGTTTGTGGTTTCAGGTGAGAAAACACCCGTGAAAGAAATTTAAATGGAATTGATTTTGGGGGTAAAATGAAAAAAATACACTTTACAGAGCCTTACAGTTGCCCAATGACAATATACAACTGCTGCTGAAGGCCACACTCACTTGTAGAGCTAGTCAGATATTTTGTGAATACTGGAGTTCTTTGATGTGCGGCTGTGTTATGCAATCTTATTTACAGATTGAAATTAGTTAATCTTGAAATATGGTCACAAAGTAAACTAAAGTACTATCATCATTACAGAAACCAGCAGCAGTGAAACTCATGCACGAGGCAGAGAAAAGTAAACACTTGCCGGCAAAACAAAAGTGTAGGAAACAATGCAAACGCACTCACTCAAAGAGGCCTTTTCCTTCCTCTGCCTCTCTATATTTAGTGTCCTGTGCACCTGTGAATTGGATAGAGGGCATTGACCTGAGAGGGCAGGGGGTGTGTTGTGTTTGGGATGTTTGGGGTCAGCGCAGGCAGTTGTTTGTCTTAGAAGGACGTCATAATAACAGCAGTGTTCAGCAGATTTATACACTACCTTTTCCCTTGTTAGGTAGGGATTCGATCTGAACCTCTAAAGGGTTGGCTTTATTTTTTGCTTTTAGTTAAAATTTAATTATTATAACTGCCATTTAATTGTGCGTCATCTAGCCTCTAGGGTTTTATTATATGTACTTCTCACATGTTCTGAAAAAAATGGAGCGAAAGTAATCAACAAAACTAAAACAGCACATGGTTGATTTGCATAAATGCATCATATTTACCACACCATTTTCTTCCCACACACCTACAGTATATATTATCAAAATTATTTTTACGCTGAGCTATCCCACCTGTGCTCATGCCGTATGTCAGTACAGGACCTTTGCTGTAAAGTCTGCACGGATTACGATTAAAGAATGTCATTTAAGAGGAAATTCCTGGTTAAATAAAGGTTAAATGAAATGTTTGGATACAAAAACAGAATAAAAACCTTGGCATTGTGTAAAATGAGACACATACATTTGCTGTCTGTAAGTACTATATGTCTGTTTGATTGACTTTGGCAGAAACATTGCTGTTGAACTGCTTTGTCCAGTCTTGTGGAAGCAGAAAAGGGCTTCTTTATTCTGTCCAGAGATCCATGGTATTATTGTGCCAGCCTCATCAGTCCATCTTCCACAACTATTTCCTTCCTCTCATCTGTTCCTTCAGTAGAAAACAAAGATTAATGAGAGTAATTATCTTGTTTAAGATCTGATTGTCTTACTTAATGATGGAGATCCATTAGGAAAAATGTGCCGATGTGAACAACAAACACTGGACGTGTACAGAAATACCCCCCATTGTTCCACCCAAAATCTCAGCACTTTCATATTGGAATGAGCCAACAAACTTGGTCTCTGTGTTCCATCTCTCTTCTTTGTATACATTACAGAGCCCACGGCTGCTCACCATCACAGCACTGAGTCTTCAATCCGCACAGTGAGTTCATGAGCTGAACTTGTGTGTTCAGGAGGATTATGGACCCTGTGGGTGGTGTGATCTGCTAGTACTCGCTCTGATGATGGGATGTGACTGATATACTGTAGCTATATTTTCATGATTTTTCATAATCATAATGCAGGACCCAATGAATTTAAACCCTATTCTGGTCAGTTATTGTTGCTGTTATTAACATGATTTACTCTGTTACTTTAAGTAAGTTTTGACGTTGCATCCAAGTTTCCAAAAGTCTGCTTCAACTAAATTTTATTTCTCAATTAGACACCACTTTTGTGTCTCTTCAATGACGTCATTGTTTCTGTAGCAGACCCTGCTCATCAGAACCGTGCATGCGTCTTGAAGGAGGGGCCCATACCAAAGTGTAAAGTACTGACCCCCTGTATCCCACACATACCCTTACCCGATCTGTACCCCAACTAAAAACAAGACTTTAGAGACAGATATTGACAGAACATCATTTACTCCCTCATTCATTACTGGGGCATTTCAGATTTACCAGTTGGAACCCACAACTTTCCAGCTGTGAGGCAAGAGTGCTAACCACTCTGCCATTGTGCAGTTCTCTGTTATTAATTGATTGTTAATCACATACTAATTAGTGCTTTATTGCAGCTTTAAAGTAGGGATGGGAATTTTCCACAAATATAATATTTGAATATTTAAGCTAAAATTTAAATAATATTTAAATTATTGTTGTTTTAAAAGTTGAAGTGGAGATGAGAGAAGCGTTTGTTTATGAAAACGTATTTCTGAACATCATTTCCGTATTGCTTATTGGGGTATACTGTATAATCAGAAACAAAGTTACAGGCTACGTCCTCTGTTTTGTAGCTAAAAATTAAACAGTGTTTCCTATTGTGATAGTTTCACCTGACAAATAAAAAAGTAATTTCAAACTTTGCTGCATTTAGAGGAAGACGCCATAATGTTCACAAACAAACTGAATCTATTGAACTCTCCCTAAGTCGAACAATGGGAATCGAGTCGCAGTTAGGCTTTGAGCCGTTCTTTTTTTTTCACACAGATCCTTTGCTGCTCCACTGAGTGAGTGAGACAGGTCTGTGTTACCTCCTTCTCCTGCTCACATGACTCAGCAGCAGAAGTGAACAGAACAGGAACAGGACGAGCGAGCGACATGTGGACTTATTTTACTGCCAACACAAACACAAAACACTGCCAGTAAACTCCAAAAGTTTGAGTGGTTTTTAATCAGTCAAAGTAGCTGTAGTCCACACCTCCAAATGTATTAGCTTAACGAGACTCCAGGTGTGCTAAAACCTGACTCCAATTAGCTTTTTTGAGGTTATTAACTTGCATACTTTTTCCAGAAGCACTATGAGGTTTTTTGGTTGTTCTCAATAAAGACATGAAAGAATAGAATTTTTTTTGTGTAATTATTTTTAGACACATTATGTTTGCCAATTTCCTTGACTTAGATGAAGAGCAGATCACATTTTAAGACAAAAATTTTCAGAAATCCATAAATATCCACATCCTTTTTTTTGCAAATCAAATATCCGAATATTAAAATATTTGTGCCCATCTCTACTTTGAAGAGTGTAGTAGTTATTATAAAGTGTTACTAAACTCAATACATTTGTGCTAAAAGGATTAAACTACAGTGCATAATTAATAATAAATGTGCTAATAAGTTTAGAATAGTTAATTTCTAATCATGATTTATAGCCATTTTATTAATAAGCATGCTTAAACACTTATTTAAGTGTTTAAATAAGTGTTTAAATGTTTAATTTAAGTGTTTAAATAAGTGTTTAAGCACTGTGACTCAGTGGTAGAGCAGTCGTCCTACAACCGGAAGGTAGGCGGTTTGATTCCCACTCTCCCCACAGTTCATACTGTCGTTGTGTCCTTGGGCAAGACACTTAACCCACCTTACCTTCTGTGGTGTTCTGTAACACTGGTAATTACAGGCTTAATGTAAGTCGTTTTGGATAAAAAAGTCAGCTAAATGACTAAATGTAAATTTATACAGTTATGATACTTTTAGTATATTTGTAAATATTACATTTAGCTTTCAATAAAAAAAAGAATCTTTGTAGAAGCAAAATATGTCTCAATTACAAAAGATACACCACTACCGAGTATATTACATCACAGCTAAACATTAATCATGTTCCTGAGCCAAGATGTGAGAGCTCAAGCTTAAAATGTATTCCAGTCCAAGACTTACACACAAGAGAAGTCTCTTTGAATTGGCACAGTTAATTAATTAACTAATTTACAGGTCTTTTGGTACAGTTTATGTCTAGGCTCAAAATGTGAAGTGGAGACAGGAAGGTAGGGGTGAACAGGAAGTACACATTACAGCACCATTGTATTTGTGTATTGTGCAGCCATAGCAAATTAATGAAGTGACTTTTTTGTGTCACATCTAATGAAACTATATGCAAACGAGTAGGTCGTTCTCAACCCCTATTTCTAATCCTCCATTTGTTGTGTTTATTGTCGACAGATTGACCTAGAGCCAGAGGGAAGAGTGTATGTGGTCATCGACCTGTCGGGATCTTCCAGTGAAGGTAAGGCCGCATGTATACTCGCCCATACCAATTTTCTTATTCCAGATCACAATTTGTTTATTTTGTATTATTGCCTATATATTAGATCACTGTCTATAAACGCGGTACTGTGACGGTGTCAGTAACAAGTTGTCATTGTTTCATTTATTCCGCTGTTTAAAATCTGGATGAACCTGATATAAAGTCGGCGAGGCAAGAAACTACTCGCTGTAGCATTCAGTGCTAGCTAGGTATATTAATATTTTGATACCAAAATATTAATATTTTAATCCTGGAAGCTAATTCTTAAGTATCAATTCTCAAATTATAATATCAATATTTAAAATTAATTGAATGCATTTTCTTTTTCTACAATCAAATTTGTATATTTGTGGCTCTCATTTAAATCTGTAGCTTTTTATGGTAAACAGGAACTATTTTTCCTTCCGTCTGTTCATCTTAAACACACATAAAACTCCTGTGCCGTGGCTTTCTTTTTTTATCTGTTGAAGTGCGCTTCCTGGCTCTTCGTCAGTTCAAGTGTGGTTGTTTTAGTCAGCAGATGTCTAGTGTTGGGCGCATGGAGCTATTTATAGTTGGGCATGCCTTTTTATAATACACTTATAATACTATATCACACAATTGGTATTGGATCGATGGCGCAATATTTTTCCTGGTATTACTTGGTATTGAATTCCCTAGTGCTGGCTCAGCTGAGACTGGGGGTTTCTTTAGTTTGACAGTTTATATGGATAAAGCCATTTAAACAACTGTAATTCTAACCATTTAATACCTATTAACAGCCGTTATCAGTGCATTGGTAATATGAAATGAACTACTCTTGTACATGTAATGCAGACATGCTTTTTGGCCTGCGTTTCCAGCCTGTGGTGTATGAACGTAGGTACCATGATCACTAAAGAACCTATGTTATATGCTACTCTCTATTTTTATTAAAAATCTAAAATATACCAAGAATAGCTGCTTTTGTTTTTCAAAGACATCCATTTGTTGTATTAGAGATATCTAACCTGATACAGTGGGGATCGAAGGTTTGGGCACCCCAGGTAAAAAATTAATAATGTGCATAAAGACGCCAAGAAAAGATGGAAAAATCTCCAAAAGGCATCAAATGACAGATTAGACATCCTTATAATAAGTAAAAAAAAAGTTAGATTTTATTTCCATCATTTACACTTTCAAAATAACAGAAAACAAAAAAATGGTGTCTGCAAAAGTTTGGGCACCCTGCAGAGTTAATACCTTGTACTGCCCCCTTTGGCAAGCTAGGACCTGACAGTGTCATGGATTGTTCTCAATCATCGTCTGGATAGACCAGGTGATGTCAATCTCAAAGGTTTTAAATGCCCAGACTCATCTGACCTTGCCCCAACAATCAGCACCATGGGTTCTTCTAAGCAGTTGTCTAGAAAACTGAAACTGAAAATAGTTGACGCTCACAAAGCAGGAGAAGGCTATAAAAAGATAGCAAAGTGTTTTCAGATGCCAATATCCTCTGTTCGGAATGTAATTAAGAAATGGCAGTCATCAGGAACAGTGGAAGTTAAAGCAAGATCTGGAAGACCAAGAAAAATATCAGACAGAACGGCTCGCAGGATTGTGAGAAAAGTAAGTCAAAACCCACGTTTGACTGCATGATCCCTCCAGAAAGATCTGGCAGACACTGGAGTTGTGGTACACTATTCCACTTTAAAGAGATACTTGTACAAATATGGACTTCATGGAAGAGTCATCAGAAGAAAACCTCTTCTACGTCCTTAACACAGAAATCAGCGTTTGAAGTTTGCAAATGAACATATAGACAAGCCTGATGCATTTTGGAAACAAGTTCTGTGGACCGATGAGGTTAAAATAAAACTTTTTGGCCGGAATGAGCAAAGGTATGTTTGGAGAAGAAAGGGCACAGAATTTAATGAAAAGAACCTCTGTCCAACTGTTAAGCATGGGGGTGGATCGATAATGTTTTGGGGTTGTATTGCAGCCAGTGGCACAGGGAGTAGAAGGAAAAATGGATTCAATACAATTTTAGCAATTTTGGATTCTAACTTGATGCGATCTGTGAAAAAGCTGAAGTTAAAGAGAGGATGGCTTCTACAAATGGATAATGATCCTAAACACACCTCAAAATCCACGGTGGATTACATCAAGAGGCATACACTAAAGGTTTTGCCATGGCCTTCACAATCTCCTGACCTCAACATAATTGAAAATCTATGAATAGACCTTAAAAGAGCAGTGCATGACAGACAGCCCAGAAATCTCAAAGAACTGGAAGACTTTTGTAAGGAAGAATGGGCAAAGATACCTTAAACAAGAATTGAAAGACTCTTGGCTAGTTACAAAAAGCGTTTACAAGCTGTGATACTTGCCAAAGGGGGCAGTACAAGGTATTGAACTATAGTATAATATAACTCTGCAAACCCAAACTTAATCTGTCATTTGATGCCTTTTGGAGATTTTTCCATCTTTTCTTGGCGTCTTTATGCACATTAATAAAAATTTTACCTGGGGTGCCCAAACTTTCGATCCCCACTGTATATTGTACTATGCGCAGTGTATATCCCGATTACCTCCTAGTAGTAATGCTGCTAACTGTTAACAGACTACATCCACAGACAATTGAAATGTACACCTGAATTGTAATAACGGAGGTAAAAACATCCTGGACAAATGTAATGGGAATGTGAGAAATGCTTATACTTTTAAAGCTAAGGCTCCTTTAGGTTCCTCTGATCATAATGCTCAAAAGTCAAAAGATCAAAAGTCACTACTGAAAAGCTCCAAACCCCAAGTGAAAACCATATACATATGGGACAATGAGGGAAACAAGTCCTTAAAAGGGTGTTTCTCTTGTACAGATTGGAGTATTGCTCATAATCAAGATTTAGAGGAGGCGGTGGATACCATCACAGACTACGCAAGGCAATTTTATTTATACAGCACAATTCATACACTGGGTAACTCAAAGTGCTTTACAGGAATAAAAACAATTTACAAGATTTACATTAAGAAACATAAGAAAATTTCTTAACATTTTAAAAGAAAAGTGCAGATAAAAAACACTATGTTGTAATGTAGGCGGTGCTAAAGAGGAAGGTTTTTAACCTCCCCTTGAACATTGTTAAAGTTGAGGCTTGTTTTACCTCATCTGGGAGGCTGTTCTAGATTTTTGCTGCATGAAACTTAAACGCTGCTTCACCTTGTTTAGTTCTAACTGGGCACGAGCAGAAGGCCTGTCCCAGATGTTCTCAGAGTCCGAGGAGGTTCATAAGCAACTAGCATGTCAGAAATATATTCTGGTGCTAAACCATTAAGAGACTTGTAAACCAGCAGTGCTGTTTTAAAGTCTATTCTCTGAGCAGCCAGTGCACAAATTTTAAAACTGTAAATTTTATTTATAAAATAACGTGGTTACTTCCTGGTTTTAGTTAGAACCCGAGCAGCCGTGTTCTGAATAAGCAGACCACTGAGCAGGCCGTTAAAGTAATCTAACCTGCTGGAGATAAAAGAATAAATAAAATAGACATTATCTCTTTGACTTTGGAAATGTTTTTAAGGTGATAAAATGCAGATGCTGTAATTGATTTAATGTGACTGTGGAAATTCAAGTCTGAGTCCCAAAAATGATTTGTTAAGTCTTGGATCTGTTCAGTTGGAGAAAATTATTTTGCATCCACACATCAATCTGTTCGATGCAGTGACACAATGAATGAATTGTATTTGTTTACATGAGGAGGATGTTTGTTTAGCTTTCACCAAACACAGCTCACAGACAAAAGGAAAATACTTCAAAATCAAAAAAGTCTAAAGGGCCGTACACACCGGGACGAATATCGGCGCGCGTTTTTGTGTTCACACCCAAGCGATTTTTGCTGATGATGAGCCGAGTGAACATGCAAATTCATTCCCTGACATTAGATGGCGCTTAATGTAAAACATTCTCACCATCAAGGCCCATTTGCTGTGCAATACCACTCCATAACAGTTCTCTTTTATCAAGATTTTTGTAATCGCTGTCGCGTTTGTCATATAGTTCTTTGTGTTCCGACACCAACGAGACCAGCAGCTCTACATTCATCTTGCCTTGCATCTTCTTCGTCTTATTTCTTCCCGGCAGTGTAGATGCTACTTGGCGTATATCTTCTTTGCCGTTACGTATGTGTGCTCGGCAAGACCGTTTTGAGTTTGAGCGCCCCCAAGTTCTGTTTTACTGTAACTTCAGAAGCTCCAGACACGTGAGCAAAAGCGCCAATCTCATTGGTCGTATAGTTTTTGACACGGCGCGTCAAACCAAAAAAACGAACCCGAGGCGTTTTTTAAAAAAATTACTCTTTTACGCGTTGCATTTTTCGCGTCGGTGTGTACACTCACATTGGCGCCCTTTGTTTAGTCACAAGGCGTTAAACGTCGGCGAATATCGCGCGCAAAATTCATCCCGGTGTGAACAGGCCTTAAAGCTAAAGCTCAGGACCTGGTGGTTTATTGACAACAGCCTGGAATCATTCATATAATGCCTAATACTCCTTGTGTGAGAACATTTTAAATACAAAATCATCAATTCAAGCCAAAACACATTTGTTAAACAAATATGACAAAGATGCCTGTCATAATTAATCTCTTTCTATTGTCATTCCTCTGAAAACAACAGGAACAAGGGAAAATGCACTGAACATTTCTTTATCATTATCTGTTGCCAATAATTAACTGTTACTGTTTAATTGGCAGGTTCATCTTTAAACATTTTCAAAATTTAGAATATAAATATTTATTTCCTATATTTTCCCCGTGTGGGGTAACATTTTATTTAAAATGCGTATGATTAGTTCTGTAACAGAATTTAGGATTCACACAGAAACTGACACAACTTAAGGAAGACTTAACCTGTGTCACTCATTTCCAAACCCTCCTTTAACACCTTTTCTGTTTTTAATCACCCAAATAAACATGTGTTGGGTTCAAATGAACGAAAATTGCGTGAGCTAATTACTCACTGTAAATGAGGTCAAATATGCAACAAACGAGTCAATACTTAACCTACGACAGAATAAAGAAGTTGACAGACAAATGTTCAACTCACCACATTAGACGTCCTCACTTCCATCTGAGCTAGAGTCTTTTTAATCCTGACATGAAAACTGTCCAGTCCTGGTTCAGTTCTGGATTCATTCTCTGATTATCAAAGCAGCCGGGACTAGAGGATTTTTTTTTTAATTTAACCTTTATTTAACCAGGATAGTCCCACTGAGATTACAAATCTCTTTTGCAGGAGAGTCCTGGCCCCATGTGTGTTTGGGGTGGACTATTGTACATGTTTTTGGTGGTAGGGGAAACCGGAGTACCCGGAGGAAACCTACACAGACACAGGAAGAACATGCAAACTCCACACAGAAAGGCCCTGCCCTGGATGGGAATCGAACCCAGGACCTTCTTGCTGTGAGGCAGGAGCACAGGATAAAGGGCTGTTGTTCAGCTTTGACACTGACACTGAGCTGAGGAGCTGTATTTTCTGATTAAAATAAACGTTCCCTCTCATCCATTATGCCAGTAAATCTTCATAATGTTTTGCCAAGGCTCAACTTTTAAATTTTAGTCGTCATTATCAGGCTACGCTTAACATGATGAAATTTCCCGCTGCTCTGTCCGTAATCATAAAACTGATGACCCGCGCGTGTTGACGTGGCTGTCCTAGAAGTGCCGGTTTACACAATGTGCTTGTAATTATAAATAATGTTTTGCGGTCCAGATCGCGGTCCGCCTTTTGAAGACCCCTGAGGTAGTGCACTTGTTCAAAGGCCTCTCAGGTTGTCATACATTCAGAAACCAATAGTGCAAGTAAAAAAAAAAATAAACTCTTGTATTTTCAAGTAAAATCCAAAGCTCAGCTGGTCTCGAAACTTTGGGAAATGAGTGTCGTATCGTTTGAGATATTTCAGTATCGATATTTATCGAAATATTGATATCTTTGACAACACTAGTGTAAAATGTGTTAACCCAACCAAGTGCCTCCTAGATGGCTGCAGTGTTGTTGTATGTCCTTTGGACTGTATCGCATGTTTAATGCCTTTGAACCTTGTCGTTGAAAAACAATGCAAACTCATTGCATTTAGTGGTGGAAACTAATTCTGGAGGAAATGGAGCTGGAGGGTTTGTTAATCTGTTCACTGTAGCAAACAGGACACACAAGTTGTTACTGCTGTTGTTGATGATCTCTGCTGAGTTTGATTGAAAACATGCACATTTTCTTTGTATACCTCATAATGAAATAGGAGTTTCAGTTTACGCCATTTTCTTTCGGCTTTTTGACATTCCCTTTGCTGTGCCCTGACAGAATGAGAATTGCTCCACGAAGCCTTCTGCATCTTCCTAATCACTTTAACCTTAACAGGAGCAATGGTGTCCATAACATTTAAAACACCTGAAATATAACAATTCAACAAATCATCAACTTCATCAACTTCAAATTATTATCTTCTGTACAACTGAAGGTCCAACAGCAACTTTTGGAATTATGGACAGATGGAAAAAGACAGAAGAATGATCAATCACAGTAACTATCTGAAATATGAACACCTTTAGTAATTACCAGGTCCAGAGTGTAACCTCTGTTATGGGTCGGCTCATTAACATGCTGACAAAGACCAAAAGACTACATTCACTGTTGTAATCAATTACCATGTACCCAAATAACAAAACGTAAATCTCCAAGGAAATATTTTGCAAAAGAATAATGCCTTTAAGAGTGGGGACCTGGTAGCCATGAAGAACATTCAGAAACACATTAATTCCAAACTAACAGCAGCTAGAAAGAAGAAAAGAGAGAAATCTTAAAACTCAGTGTTCTGCTAAAAACACTAAGAAACAATGAGAAATAGTATGACAAACATGACTCCAGTGAAAGGGACAATAAATGTGACAAATAAGAAAAGGCCAATGAGTTAAACAAGTTTGTACTCCAAGTATGAAACTCAGGATATCTCTCAGGCTACAATAAAAGCACTGGAGAGTTTAACTGTAACAGGATGTCCTGAAATAACCATAGATCAGGATGCTGTGCAGAGACTTTTCTTCAACACCTGCCCTAAAAAGGTTTCAGGTCCAGATAATATACCCTAATGTTTAGTGAAAGCTTGCAGTGCTGAGCTGGCTGAAGCCTGGTGCCCAGTTTTCTAGAAGTCTATAGACACAAACGGTCCCATCTCTCTGGAAAAGTTATTACATCATACCCATTCCAAAAAAAGCAAGCTGTAGGGAAAATAACAACTATTGTCCAGTCACTCTTTCTCAGTAGTAAGGAAATGTTTTAAGAGAGTCATCATCAATTTAGTCAAATTACAAGTTAGACCCCCATTAGTTTGCATACAGAACTAACAGAAGCACAGGTGATGCTTTTTTAACCATGACTCATGTGGTGTAATTTTATATGTTATGTGTTTTAAACTATGTAGACCCAGTTAGTTATTCATTTAAACATTTAATATAAAAGATAAAACCTAATGTCAGACACACACACAGGAAAGGCCAGATAAAGACGCAGGTGTCTGTCAGCAAAAGTGACAGAGCCAGACTAGGAGTAGCTCAAGGCCAGACAAAATGACATCAGTCCCAGAGTTTGCAGACAATGATATCAGAAAGAGTTATTACCTTTCTGATATCAAAACTGTATAAAAGCTTATGTCTACTGTTCAAACATTAGTAGATCTTGGGCATCATCTACTCGGGTCATTATTGTGTTGGCTGTGAACAATAAAGACTCTATGGCATGGAAATCTGGTGTGCGTTCACAACTTATTCCACACAAATAGTGCCAAAGACTGAGGGGTCAGTTTTGACACTACACTCATCTTATCAACAAGCCTTTAGAAAACCCTTTTTTAGAAAACTTGTTATGCTTTTATTTTTTGATTTTAGTTCAGCTTTCAATACATTGCAGCCTCACCTTTTAATCAAGATATTGAATAATTTAAAAGTTCATCCTTTCATTATAAAATGGTACTGTTCTTTTTTAACAAAGCGGTAACAGCAAGTCAGTGTTAATGGAACATTATCCCAACCAAGAACTCTTTCATTATAAAATGGTACTGTTCTTTTTTAACAAAGCGGTAACAGCAAGTCAGTGTTAATGGAACATTATCCCAACCAAGAACTCTGAGCACTGGAGCCCTCCAAGGCTGTGCCAGTTCACCTGTCTTGTTCACACTGTTCACTGATGTATGTAAAAGTGAGTACCCCAATAATTATATCATCACATTTTCAGGTGACACTGCAATCCTAGCACTTCTGAAAAAAGACTGACTCATCACAGTAGTTTGAAGTAGAGCAATTTGTGAGTTGGTGTGACCTCAACCATTTGGTCTTAATTGTCATTAAGATTGAGAAAATGGTGTTGGACCCTCGAGGATGTTATTTACCTGTGAAGGCAGCATTGCGGGGTGGGTTAGTGTGGGACAATAAAGTTTATCTTTACCTTTATATTACATTGTGTCACTAAATGTAGAGGTGAGCATGTATTATAGTACTCAGACTCTGTCACCCTCAATCCAGCACAAACTGGAGGTTCCTTTGCCACAGGGTCGATTAGAGCATCTTGTTTCCAAAAGAAACCTAAACACCACATTAAAATTGTGAAATGATTTCTGCAGCTTCATGTTATATTTTATGGGAAATTTGTTTTTTCAGATTAGTGCCATCTTCTGTTGAATGATACCAAAACAACGTTTTATTCAAAGCAACCCTGTGTTACCTTTAGTCAGTAGAGTGCGCAAACCCCTCTACAGACTCTTGTCATTTAAAGAACATCATTTGTTTCATGTCTCCTGAAACGGTAGACAAATTTATGTGTATTTTGCACAAAGACAATTCCGCTAGGGTCCAGTTTATTAGCCTATTTCTGCTCTCTCTGTTTGAGCCGTAAAGGATGTCACTCACATATTCTCTTGAAATGAGGCCATGTCCCAGCAAGGAAAGTTACAGTGGAAGTTCCTGTCCATCTGAAGGTACCCTGTCAGTGAGATTCTACCAACTCATGTCTAAGAACCATTATATGATGACTAAAAGTTATGCAATGCTACTGGCTAAAAGTTACGCAGAGCTGTTTTATGTCGACGTACTGGATGTACCTTGGATGAGGGGCAAAACATCTCAGCTCCAAAACTGTCTAGGTGCTTTTGTCCTTAACATATTAATATCTAATGACCAGAGAATCTCCATAAAACATGGCAAAACTACATATATTTCTTAAAGCTCCCCCTACTAGTTTTTGGACTCTAACATAACCACCAGGAACCTCAACAACACTATTTATAGGGTTAGATTTTTTGTGTAACTGAAGATTGTGTTTTTAACTTGATGTTCAGACTTGTGTATCCTTTCATTGTCCAAATTAATATCTAATTCAAACCTAGATCTAAACTGTTTGATCCTCACAGATAAACTGTTAGACATGTGTCTTCACTTTTAAAGTCATCCAATTTCAGTCTGGTCTACTGTGAATCTGGCTGCGTGTGGTTGTGGTTTGTGAAACCAAAAGCTGCTTGTAGCTCTTGTGTCTTTCTTTTTCTTTGTATTTCCCTCTTATTTGATGTCCTCTGCCTTTCTAGTAACTCTCAAATCAAACATGCAGGATGTTATTAGGGGACATTTGCACAACAAGATTCCTTGTGCTTTGAATTATGTTTAGCATTACTATTTTTTTTTTATGCCGACTTATGCTAACTTGAACCCAGTAACAGAGACAGATTAGATGATTACATCAATTTATTGTCTTATTTTAATTTTAACTAGGATAGACAAAACTTGAGCGACCCAGCTTTACAAAGTAAGAGATGAACCAAGCCTTCTCTGAGTTGTCTAATAACAATTTGTGGGTGTTTTTGCTTAAATCAACCACAAGTCACGGTTTTACTCACGCTGCACATGGATCTAAAAGTTTATGAAATACTAAACTTGTTACAGAGTATTGTAACATGGAATATTTTCAGAATCCCAATGCGTTGTTAGTTCTAAATAATGGTTTTGCTGCTCCACTCGGTGCTGACTTTAAACTTGTGCATATTTACATCACCTCCTGACCTGATGTGGGATTTGAGCAAACCGTACGCCCACGTTCATATTGATAAATGCCGATTATCAATATAAAGATTACATGGAAATGGTCGTACACCCTATTTTCCGCTGTACGCACCTTTAATAAATGAGGGCCACTGTGAATAACTAGAGACACTATGATGTCATGCAGCTTTGAGTGGATAGTTAATGATGGCACCTTTTTAATGACGATAGAGACACTGCTGAAAGAAAGGGGCTCTCAGGGCTGTATACTAATGACCACAATGAATCACAGAGGGAACTCAGTGCACTTATTTTGACCTCCTGATGGTAAAAAGGATTCAAAGCTTTTTTTATATGTAAAAATTGTATTGGGATTTTTAGCTCTTGAATTAGCTTTTTAAAAAGGGCTAGACAAGTTGGTTCCCCAACTATTTAGGCACATACCCTTCTGTCATCTATTCATTTTCTACCACTTCATTTTCTACAACCGTGGAAAGGTGCGTAATGGCCAGTTTTTCACAGTTGCCGCCTTTGTCTGGATAAAACAAACTCTAGTGGGGTTGCTTTGTCAGTGCAGTGTGAATAATAAGGGATTAAAAGCAGTACGTATTTTCTAGCACTTGTGAGAGCGGGAAAAAGCTAACCAAAAATATTTTGTGCTATTGAAATTATATGAGCAGAGGGCAAACATAGAGCCGTAAGGCATTTTGGCCGACAGCACGATCTAGTGTGTTTCTTGAGAAAGGGCTTAAAAAATGCCTCTTCTGAACTCTCATGTTCCGAGACTTTTTAAATAAATACTTGTTAAATTGAACAAAGTTCTGATTGTGACTTGATATTGTTTACAATAGTAAAATGAGTTGTAATGAGTTACAGCAGGGGTGCTCACACTTTTTCAGCACACGAGCTACTTATAAAATGACCAAGTCAAAATGATCGACCCATAAAAAAATGCAAAACATATAATACAAATATATTAAGGATTCTTTATATGTACAATGTATGTTGATGTACCTTGCAAACCATAATACTGCACTGCACAACACAACATAATTAACTATGTACAGTGCTTTAAGTGGACCAAAAGAGGTGCCGGTACTCTATTATAGCCTATTTTTTTTTTTTTGAATACTCCCCTCATCCCCTGAGGTAACAACTATATTGAAGGGGTATTATATACAGCAGTCAACAGACGACCTTAAAAAAAAAATCCTTTTATTAGTTTGTGGATTTGCTTGAGCTAAAAACATAAATAAAATGTGCAAAAGGGTATTGAATTTTTTTTTAACAAAACGTACATAAAATAAATTATAAAACATAACATAACCATAGAACAGTAGCTGGGGTGTCAGCCAGTGAGTCTGATTCTGACCGTGTTCTTTTAGTGCTCAGAGTCTGAAGCCAGGAGAGCATATTAAGGGTTGTTTACTGTATTTGTATTTTTACCGAGCCGAGTGTGAGCGTTTCACACAACCTCTCCGGCCACGTTGAGTTGTTGACACTGACAGCGGCAAAAGCGACACATGCACTTTTCACTTGTAAAAATCAAGTTCTGCTTAGAAGAACCCATGGTGCTGATTGTTGGGGTAAGGTCAGATGAGTCTGGGCATTTAAAACCTTTGAGATTGACATCACCTGGTCTATCCAGACGATGATTGAGAACAATCCATGGCACTGTCAGGTCCTAGCTTGCCAAAGGGGGCAGTACAAGGTATTAACTCTGCAGGGTGCCCAAACTTTTGCAGACACCATTTTTTTGTTTTCTGTTATTTTGAAAGTGTAAATGATGGAAATAAAATCTAACTTTTTTTTTACTTATTATAAGGATGTCTAATCTGTCATTTGATGCCTTTTGGAGACTTTACCATCTTTTCTTGGCGTCTTTATGCACATTAATATTTTTTTTTTACCTGGGGTGCCCAAACTTTCGATCCCCACTGTAGTAGTGCACACTACAGCAACAGCATTTTAATTACAAATTGTCACACACAACCGCTTGTACATACACTTCATACATGACTGAAAACTATGAGTGCTGCATTCCTTTGGCGTTGATTTAAAAAAAATATATATTTGCAAACATACAAAGCTAGCTACTATTAGCCTAATTAATAATTGATAATGAATGTAGATGATGTATGTCTGATCAAAACATTGCGGTGCTGTAATCAGTCAACAACACTCCCCTGCAGTGATTAGTTTGAAAAACTTTTGGCTGGTCTTGAGAAACAGCTCCAATGATTTATCTCATCCTGCACATAAAAAAACAATATCATAAAAGACCAGCTACACCCGGCCTCAGCTGGAGAAGACACAGACTGTGGTCAGAAACAAATTACACATCTATCACCACACCGGAGGTCACCACAGATCCCACTAAACAAGTTGAAGCTGTAACGTTTACTCTGAAGCAGCTAAAGTGAAGCTGTTTAAAACTTGTTGGCTACGCACAAACTGTCTGCGATCGCTCGCTCCGTGAGCTGAGCCTGAACTTATGTGCTCTGTTGCTGGGGCAGAGGAGACACCGCGCACAGACGCTAATCTAATAAAAAAACTAAACAATAAATGCTAATAATAAACTAAACAATAAATCTGTAGCACTCACCACGTTGACACCAACGTAATCGTCCTGTCATGCCCATTTAGTCATTTAGCAGACATTTATTCATTTAGCAGACGTTTTTATCCAAAGCGACTTACATTCAGGTTCCATTCACCAGTATTACAGCTGGAACACCATTGGAGGCAAGGTGGGTTAAGTGTCTTGCCCAAGGACACAACGACAGTATGAACTGTGGGGAGAGCGGGATTCGAACCGCTTACCTTCTGGTTGAAGGACGACCGCTCTTACCACTGAGCCACTGCCCAGGGTCACTGTCCCAATCACTGCCTGAAAATATTGTAGAAATCCATCTCCTGTAGTCCCTTGTCTGATCGTGCTTTAGTCTCTTTTTATAATAGTCTCAGTCTTCTTATAAAATCCTCACAAACTTCATCAGTGTCTTTTTACATCCACTGTTGGCATCATATTGAATTTCTTCCAAACATACTTACTAGCTAATGCTGACCATTAGGTTCTTTTAAAAGTTTAGCCCAGCCATTGTCACTAAAAAGCCTATGTACACGAGGCTACTGTACGTGCTCTTAATCTAGGCCTCTGGGCTAATTTCATTTAGCCCTAATGGTGGTCTTTGATCTCTGTCAATTACTACAAGTACAAAGCTGAACAGGGTCCTGTGCGGTTCTTGGGCTAAATTTCTTTTGCCCATTGTTCCTTTTCTTTGTGGTTTACAGGGTTATTTTTAAACAAAAAAAAAAATGAAACACCTTGTTCTAACTTATGTTTAACAATCTAAATATTTATATATCATAAAAACTACTACTACTACTACTACTACTAATAATAATAATAATAATAATTTAATTGCATTTTAATAAAAAAATGGCAGGCAGGGCTTGGCCCACCTAGCCCATTGATACATGCCACCCCTGGTCTTAAGGGAGATCAATATACATAGGAATTGTTTTTATTTATTTTTTTTTGTACAAAACAAAACACAGAATTAGAAAAAAAAGGGCTCAAGCTCCCCCCCTACTGGTATATGAATGTGTGTGACTGTGGTGGTGGTCCAAGAGGGACCGTTGGCAACGTTAGTATGACAGCCATGTCTCCATCATCTTTTTCCAAATTTTATCAATCTTTTGAATGTCACTTAAGTTGACATTCACTGACACTGCCTGTTTTTGACCATGGCTGAATTGAAGCCTACAATGCACTTGACTTCTGTAATAGTCTTGTATAACGGGCATCAAAATGTGGGTTGAATCCATTTGGTGTTGTACACTGACATGTAGGTAATGATTGCAAAAAGAAATTTGCAAAATCTCATCTGTGTGTTGCTTGTGCTGTAGCTGATGTGTGAAAGTGAGAGCAGGAGTTACCCAAAGGTTGGCCCAGAGCTAGGAAGTGGGAGGGAAGGGGGTGATAAATTGATTAGTAAAGTGGAGTGTTTGTTAATGGACCTGATATCATCCAGAGACAGAGAGAGGCACACACGTTATTATTAGGTCATCCCAGAATATAGAGTATATTTATAATATATAGTATATAGAGTAATGTCTGTGACTGAACCGGTGTTTGTGTGTGTTTGCAGCTGGAATAGCAGTCATTTTCTAAATGTGTTTGAACTGAGAAGAGCACATGGGTGAACGGTCAGGCAACCCTCTTGTAACCAAAGAGAGTTGTGTGTGTTGTGCCTTATGGAAAAGCAATGCACATCTCTGTCACAAAACAAAGCTAAGTCTAAATTAGCATATGGATACATTATGAAAATAATGTCCTTCAATTTAATAGACTTTAATATACACAATTCAGGCAGTTGAAATATGTTGAAATAACCCTGGCGGAATTGGCACTAAAGAACCATTCACATGAACAGTTTGGAGATATGTTAACCTGAAGACAGAATGCAAAACAAACAGCACCACTAACTGGACAACATGCTTGTTTCTCATCTCTGATTGGTCAGTGGGCCTATTATTTTATCTTTTATGTGGAAATGAACCTTCTTTGGAACAGGTTAGCCTTTCATTGTAAGTTTACCTTGATATAAACTGAACCAGCCTTGTGATACAAAGAAATCTAGGGTTCAGAGCGCAGGACCCAACATTACTGTATTAAAAGATCATCTGGAGACATTTAACCAGAGCGTTACAGAACTACTACATCTGAAAACAACTTGCTGCTACAGTCACATTTGCTCAAAATCTAATTATGTTGCTGTTTTATCATGTCAGTCAACATTGCTCTTCAGCTTGTCTTTACCAAAATCTTAAACTTCTACTGTCAACTCTCACATGATGAACTGCCCAGTGCAGCCTTAATAGATTTCAATCTACACAAATTACAGCTCAGGTGTCATAGTGTACTGTGCATAAATATGCTTTAGGAATAATTTAGAGTGCTTTGAGACATACATGCGCTGTAGTTTTACTATGTAAATTATACTGCCTTATCTCCCATAGCTTTATCCCTTCAGCACTAGTGACCAACTCAAAATATATGTATTTCTTTCTATGTTCTCCCATGTTTCTATATGTTCAAATGTGAGTAAATTCCTAAATGTTTGGGTTGTAATACCTTCCCACTGGACGACACATGTCAAACACTGTTGCCAGGCAACAACAGGCTGCTGCCTAGCATGAGTGATGCCAGACAGCAACATTACCGGGTGATGATAAAGAAGGACATGGTTTAAGTAGAGCTACAGACTGGGACATAAGAAGAGGGTACACATGTTGAAATGGTTCAATTTGTGTCTCTTAACTGTAGATTGACTCTGCACTCGCTCGGGCTTCACATACATCACAGACCTGTTGACGCTTGTTTTCTCCCCTCAAACTCTCTTGGGTCAAAACCCTAAGTGTGTGTTTAGGTAGCTATCAAATCACATCATTTTAGCGATGTCCTGTAACAATCTTCTTGTTTTTGGTTAGATGCCCGTGATCTGTGTGGGGTTCACGTCTCAATCAGTCATATCAGAGGTTTGTATGGCAGCATCACACTTATCCAGTTAGAACGCAGCAACTGAATCAGACCTTATTTTAAATGCACCAAACCAATTTCTTGTTTATTTGCTTCTAATAAGCAGCGGTCAGTCATTTTATTTAGACTTGAACTGTGCCATGTTAGTGGGTCTTCTTCAGTAGATTCAAGAAGAAACAACTGCACCCTATTAACTTTATGTCCCAGTGTCTCTGAATCAGATTTAAACCATCTGTAAAGGCTTTGTTCTCTAATAAATTGTCTAAAATATTGTTTAGGTAACATGTAATATGTCTTCTAATTCCCATGTAAACCTAAAATTTCTGATCAACTTATATTATTTCAATAATTTCATATATTTCATATTCAGAAATCACATACAGTATATCTACTTAGTTTCATTTTGTTATGTAATTATGATATATTTTCTAACAATTTTGTCTCTCAGGCTATGTGCATATTTAAACTCTGTATTGTTCCTCTGGGAATCCCTTGGTAATTAAACAGAGCATAGACCCACATTGACTGAATGTGTAAAAAAACACTGACTAACCTGCCTACAGCAGCCTGGAGTCTAATACTACAACCACAGTGTGTTGTTGCCATCTAGTGGACATCTGCAGGACACACTAAAGAGATTGTTTTTTTGTTTCATTTTTTTTGGCAGAATACTAATGTGTTTAATTCTCTGTTGATGTGTGCAGCAGCACCGGTGTCCTGTGAAAATGAGGAGCGAGTGTTTCGGCAACGGATGCGTCCCAGGAAGCGTCAAGGGGCAGTTCGGAGACGGGTCCACCAGGTCAACGGACACAAGTTCATGGCCACCTACCTGAGACAGCCCACCTACTGCTCCCACTGCAGGGACTTCATCTGGTCTGTAAAAAAACACCCACACTGACAATAAAACCATTAAGTCTGACAACATAGGGGAGGGTTAAAACATGATATCCAATGAACTGTAAAGAGCACTTTTAAAGGTGCATGGATTGAGGTAAAATATTGTTTAATATCATATTATTTCATTCTTGTTCCTCTCCTGTGTCGGAGTGTTTTGCAAAAACACCTTTCTCACCAGCAATAAACACAAAATTATAGGTCTATTACCCTTTTTTGATTTGTTCTTTTAACTTTGGGCACTAAAAATTGGGCATACCAACATAAGGCTTGTTTCCCCTTAAGCAGTATGAAATGGGGAAGATTAGTATTAGCCCATTTTCATAAACCAAACACTGCAGTCTGTAGTTCAGAGGATTGAGAATTTCTACTTGGGCACAAGATGAGGAGCAGAAATAAAAACACAAACTGTTTCTCAAAAGAAGCATGTCTTGTCCTAATGATAATCAATCTAATGCTAACTGATAAAAAAAAAAAAAAAGTGCTAGTGGTTATTACAAACAGCTGTTTTTGGTTTTGGACTGAGTCGGCGTCTTATAGCTCTTGCTTTGTGAACCCAAACAATTAAAAACATTAAATTCTCGGTTTACACTCCATTCAACTGAAGCAGCACTTGTGACATTAGCTGTGAATAAACTGGAAATAACTTTTTACTGTTATTGTACTGGTTTTATTCTTATTAACGGCAACAAATCTAAGTTTTGACAGTTAGCTTCTGATGTGCTTTACAACACACAGAAACAAAATTGTCCAAATGTAACACACAATCAGAGATTAGGTCTTTGCTAATAGAATGTCATGTTTAGGATTTAACAAAGACATCAAGATTCATTGTATTTGTTATGTCCAATGCAATAGTAATAGTAGTTATAGTAATACACTCATACAGTACTTGTTCTGGAGATCAAAGCCTTGAGGATCATATTTGACAAAGATGTGCGTGTCACCGCAGATTCTCCAGTAACAGGATTGTTGCAGTGGCCCTGAACATGTTGTCGGACCCAGCGTCTTGTTTACATGTCAACACAGCACATGCTCTTGAAGTGAGCAGCAATAAACAGGGCCAGCTGTGTTTGTTTCCATCTCAACAACTTGTGCAACCGCCATGTGGAGACCATATGGACCTGTTCGCATTCGTCCACTCAGATTTATATCGCACTCACGAGAACACGCCGTTTCAACAAAGTGGATTCATAAACAATCTAAAACATGGATGGAAAGTGATGTTTTGGCAACATTTTTAATGAAAGTAATTCCAAAAGCCATCCTGTATAAAGAAGGGGCTTGAGCTGGTAACGTGGCTAAAAATAAAATCAATTCATTTTAATATTTGTTTCCTTTTGCTATCTGACCTAAAAAGTCAATTTCAACTTTTACATGTAATATATATATATATATATTATTATTTACTTATTTTATCTAAATTCCAACACAACAATAGTTAAAGCACTAGGCAATGTGTCATAAATCAGAGCAGGGCCTCTCTGACCTCCTGACTATCAGAAAGAAATGATCTGATGTGATTAAATACACTCTAAAGGCCTACATTTAAACACTGTTACCATAAAACTGAGAGTAGAAGTTAGAACTTACCTGTCTAACCTATAAGATAAAAATCTTATCTTCATCCATGAGGAAAATGACTTTGTTAGAGTATTTAAATTTGACATAAAACATTTTGGGGAAAAAAATAAGATTTGAAAATAGAGATGATTAAAATAAATAAAAATAAGAGTAAATTCATATATTTAAGCCATATTTACTATATAAAAGCAGAAAATATAAAAATGAAACAGATTCACATTTATACAAATATGAACAATATAGAATGATATATACCATATACAGTATGAAAAAAAAGATCTTGTACATACAACAGGAGATTGCTTAAATGAGTTTTGTAAAGGTTAAATATAAAAAATAAATAAATAAAAGAACATTCAACATATTCATCATATTCAATGTGGTTTATTTTCAATCTTGTGTAAAGCTGGGGTAAGGGTTTTGGCCTGTTTTGGGGAAAAGGGAGTTCTAAAAAATATGATAAGAGTCGAACAGCAAAGAGTAGCATAGAAAAAGTTTCAAAATCAGTTCAAATTAAATGATACTCTATACTGACTGACTAGCTCTAAATAATTTACACTTGAATCTTTCCCGATAGGATTTTTACTACTGTGTTGTGTGTTAAAGTAGTGTACTATGCTCTGTTTCTCTCAGGGGCGTCTTAGGAAAACAGGGTTACCAGTGCCAAGGTAAGAAGCCCTTGTTGTCTTCTCTATGTCAGTACATTCCATTTGACCACAGTGTAGGCCCTAATAAGATAAAAGCTCTGTGATAATGTGTTTCTGATGTCCTCCGTGTGCTCCTTCTGCAGTGTGCACCTGTGTGGTCCACAAGCGCTGCCACGAGCTAATCATTACCAAATGTGCAGGAATCAAGAACAAGGATGACAAAGTGGGAGAGGTACTGAGAGCATTTATAGTCAGCTGCAAAGATTGGACACTGGAATCTGCTAGGATTCACTATAATAGCAAAACATGCAACTAACAGAAAAACATTTAAATAATTTTCAATTGTCCCCAAAATTAACTGATCAGTGTTAGTAAGACAATTTCTTACCATTTATGTTCAAAGAAAAAACTAACGGCCCACACTTCACTCCCTCTGACTAAAGTTTATCTACCTTGTTACAGAGTGATCACATGTTTCCAATAATGAACACATGACTGTTTAATAGTGTGTCTTTTTCTGCACTGTATTCTTGTGTTAGCCGCTCGGGACACAGAGGTTTAGCGTCAATGTTCCCCACAAATTCAGCATCCACAACTTCAAAGTCCTGACCTTCTGTGACCACTGTGGCTCGCTGCTGTGGGGGCTGCTGCGGCAGGGTCTGCAGTGTAAAGGTCTGTGGAAGGTGTCACTTTTACTGTGACGTCTAATTCAGTGCAACGGCCATGTTTAATTAAGTTTCCTGGTGCCTATTTCAGTTTGTAAAGTGAATGTGCACCGGCGCTGCGAGAGTAACGTCGCTCCTACCTGTGGTGTGGACGCCAGAGGGATCGCTAAAGTTCTCTCTGACCTCGGAGTCACACCGGACAAGATCTCCAACAGCGCCCAGAGAAGGAAAAAGGTATATAAACAATATAAAATATATGAACCATCTCTACAGTATATCTGATTCACGTGGAAGATTTTTACTCTTTGCAAGTTAAAATGATTGTTGGTTCCAGATGATCAAAATATGATGTTAATTCTGCTAGACCCATCATTTGTTTTAAAGACCCGCTCAATAGATTTGGTTCGTTCGTGATTGTCACAACTTGAATGATGCGACATGTCTTTTGCTTTGTTTGTTGAGTGAGAATCTTCAATGCACTGGGAGTGGTTGTTTTCTTTTCATCAGCACGACGTGTGCATGTTTGTTATAGGTTATGTTGTATAGACAATTACATAAACATAAAGTTCTGCCATTTTGTTTTAAATTACACACTTTATTTGTGATAAAGCTCCCTAAGGGTCAGGAGCCTCAACCGCTCACAGAATTACTTCCGAACAGACGGTGACCGCTCGAGGTCGGCCCCCACTTCCCCATGTGACCAGGGTAACAGCTTGTTTATTAGTCACATGTTTTAAATAGTTTTTACTAAAGTCTGACCGATCGTTGGTGTGGTTTGTGGACAGATGTGAAGGAGCTAGAGAACATCAGAAAGGCCATGTCATTTGACCACCGTGCAGGCGACCACCGCACTCACCGGCTCTCCTCCCCCTGCTCAATCGCCACTGTAACTGCAGACAGCCACACGCCAACAGGAGGACACAGAGGTGTGGAGGGACAAGATGGCAAGGAGAACGGAGAGGTCAAAGGCCAAAGTGCTCCAGAAGTGAAGCGGATGATCCTGCAGGATTTTGTATTTATCAAAGTTTTGGGCAAAGGGAGCTTTGGTAAGGTGAGTGGTGTTAGTCTAAATCCGAAATTCAAAAAATATGTTTTAAAACGTAATTTTCAGCTGTTTTACATGAAAGTGTTCTGATATTTAATATTGCACAGTCATGGAATCCATTCCCAGAAATATTTGAATTGGTTGAATCTAAATGTGCCCATGTGTCTATCAGTGTGGAAGTGTATCTACCTCTGAATGTGTGTCTGTGGAGGTTCTCTTTCATTCAGGACATATTCAGTGTTCCTCCATGAACAGGTTAGCCACGCTCGGGGAGAGTGGGGAGTGTTTCTGTCTGTAGAAGTGTCTTCTAAACTGGAAATACAGTTGTGATTTTTTTATTTTGGGACATTTTATTATAG
Source organism: Perccottus glenii (assembly GCA_024416835.2). NCBI lineage: Eukaryota > Metazoa > Chordata > Actinopteri > Gobiiformes > Odontobutidae > Perccottus > Perccottus glenii. The sequence goes on along the minus strand of CM044552.2, from coordinate 24,713,398 downwards.
AGAATATGAATGTTAAATACCTTTTTTCACTATTTTTCACTAGTTAGTGGTTGTGTGAAGACAATTATTGTGTAGGATAATTGTTTGGGATGCAAAGAAAAACCCACAAATAACTTCAGTTGAAATACAGAACTCTCTGAAATAAGTAGCGTGGCTTTTTGCACAACACATTACTACGCAAATGCCACAAAGCATCCCACATACAATACACAAAACAACAAAGAGACAAGCCTTAAAACTTCTGGAAGTCATTTGGAGTGATGAGACCAAAATTTAAAAAGAGTAAACACAATGGTTTGAAAATAACTGGCTTCACCCAACCACTAACTACAGAATGAGTGAAAGAAAGGTTTTTGTGTTATCATTTAAAGTCTCTGAAAAATGGCCAAAAAAAACCCCGCAAATTCTGCCTGAATTCTGATGAGCACAACTCTTTGTTGTGTTGAAACATACCTCCAGTAGAAGAAGAAGAGACTGATTCTTCCTTCTGCTAATGGTCCACAGGTGCACAATGACTCTCCCACCAGACTCACACTGCCCGTTCCACTCTCAACAACTCTCGTCTAATCACAGAAATAACAAGTTAAACCACTCCCTCTGAGGGATATAAAACTCAGCTCTCTTACCAGTTAAACTTAGATTCCCCTGGAAACCTTCACCTTCATCCTACATCCATATGCCTTCTTTGAAACCTTTTTTCACCTCTAAATGAAACAGGATAGACAAACAGAATAAACGTTCTCTTGAGCAACACAATTTGAAAAACATACAACCAGTCAGAGAAACAAACCACTGCATAAAGCCTGCCCCATTGTAAATAAACAGTTATGATTAGTCAGATAGGATTGATTTTGTTAGAAATAAGTTTGAATCGGAGGGATTTCAGATCCACCTCAAAAATTCTATATTTTAGTAACCTTTTCAAAAATGTTAATTTAAAAACATTCCTGCTATCCATTCACATCGATTGACCCCAATGTTTTGTTAAATACAATATTAACATTTGTGCTGGTCAGACTTTCAATAACTCTTTTACTTTAGCATTTGATAGCAAGGTTCGAATTTGCTCAAAGTTTCAAGATTACATTTCCAAATGAGAAAAAAAGATCTGCCTGTGGTGGTCTTGTATCAACTAATGTTAGGTCTATTTTATTTTATTTATTTTTTCAACATGGCGCAAAAAATGTTTCTCCTCTATTTCTTAATTTTGAGCAACTTAGTTACATTTACATTTAGTAATTTGGCAGATGCTTTTATCCAAAGCGACTTACAAGTGAGGGTTACATTTACAGTTGAGGTCATGACACTAAATGGGAATCTTCTCTTCTGTCTTGTGAGCAGGTGATGCTGGCAGAGCTGAAGGGCACTGACGAGGTCTACGCCGTCAAAGTCCTGAAGAAGGACGTGATCCTGCAGGACGACGACGTGGACTGCACCCTAACCGAAAAACGCATCCTGGCCCTGGCGCGTAGACACCCATACCTGACCCAGCTCTTCTGCTGCTTCCAGACCAAAGTGAGACCCACATGCACATATTCTGTACACCTGCAGAGGGCAGCACAGGACCAAAGTGTGAGGCTAGTCTGAGCTCAAGGCCAGTGGTCTTTAGTGGCTTCAGATCAATTCAAACTGGACTTATTGGAAGGTCATGAGGTACATTTAAAATTCCCTTTCAATAAAATCATTTAGACATCCCACACTTCCCTAAAATAATTGATGGAATTTGTGGAATTTAATTTAATTAAATCAAACAATATTTTGCTTTTCTCTTCTAATTCACACTCCTATACTTTTTACAGCTTTATATCTAAATCCTACAATTACTTATACATGTAGTCCAAATTAAATGTAATGGCAAAAATAATTTAGGTATAATCCATGTTTTGGTGTAATTCATTTACAGTATATTGTAAAACAGAATGGAATAAAATAGACTCTTCAGTGCTTTTTTTCCCTAATTGCCTTACAATAAGACATTATCAAAACATAAAAAACATAAGCTCTGTGAATTTTTAAATATATATTTCAAAAATAAATTTTATATGGTAAAAAAAAAAATTATATATATGGTACAAACTTAATGGAATACCACAGAAACAATTAAAATTACATCCAACAAAATGGAAACGGCTAAATATAATCAGCCAAAAAATGTTGTAGTGAGTTTAGAAGAAGCCAAAAACAACACTGCGCTCAAAACTGCATCGTTGTCTCTTGTTTCAAACATGTCTTTATTTTCAAGGACAAAATGTCCCGACTGAGCCGAAATGTCCCGACCTGTTTCTCCGACCCTTGTTTCAAACATGTCTTTATTTTCAAGGACAAAATGTCCCGACTGAGCCGAAATGTCCCGACCTGTTTCTCCGACCTAACAACACCGTGTCATTTACAGAGGCTAGATTATTCTCCCTCAGTCCCCTCATTTAAACCCCTCCAACTGCTTCTTCTACTCCTCTTCCCTCACTCTCCTCTCACCTCTCCTGGCCTGCGCTCATTTCTGCTTCCATACAGTAAGTGGACGATGACGGACAGGCACAAAGGGCAGCTGGGTGGGGACGCTCTATGTTTTGTCTATTACATGTTGCATAAGCGTTCCTGTCAGGAAATGTATACCGCCTCTGTACATACCGTGTGTGTGCGTTTGTGTGTGTGTGTGTGTGTGTGTGTATGTGTGTGTGTGTGCTTTTTCCAGTTATTCAACTCGCTCACAGATCAAATGGTGAGGCCTTTCACTTCAACTTGAGCCTGACTGCGTTGAGGCAGCTATACAGGTGCTAATCAGTTTGAGATCAACAAAGCATTCACTGCACAAGTTAATGACAAGTCTGAACATTAAAAAAAGACAGTTACAGTTGTTACTTTTAAAGATTGGAGAGGATTATCTGATGAGAATTATTAAATAAAAGTAACACGTAATATCTTTAGATCATCATAAAAGAGATTATGTTAAACAAAATCTCATTAAGTGTGGGCAGTATTTAGCTTTATTTTATTTAAGTCAAAAACACAGAAAGTAATTGACTACAGAAGAAATGACCCAGCATTTAGTGACGTTTCAGCCTTCCTCAAAGGGACTGTCAATTCTAAAGTTATTGGTCCACTTGTAAATGATATGACCTGTGAGAGCTGAGTGATGTCCCTGAGAGGAGTGACTAACCAACAACCAATGAGAGGCTGGGAATTAGTTCGGGCTGAAACGATTCATCAAATAAATCAAGTAATTTAATTTAGAAAAATGCCTCGATTATTTTCATCTTGCCTTAATGATTCGAGTGGACACGTCCATCATACAATTTCATTTTGTATGAACAAATTCCCCTCCAACTTTCACACCTGTATCTGATCCTCCAGGAAGCCCAGTGTCAAGTCCGGAGCGCCCCGTTGTGCAAACATTTACAGTGTAGTCTCTGTGGTGAGCTGAGGACGAGAACGCTGTGCATCTGGATCCAAACCTTCATACTGTCTGCAGCTGTTTGAACTTTACTTTAAACTTTTGTTTAAAGTTAAGTGAAATTGTTGTTAAAAATCAGTCTCTGTGAAGGACTTGGCTCATTTGTGTGTTAGCTTGTGTTTGCGCCGTCAAGCTAAGTGATTTCATTTTAAATGTGTATTTTAATGCCATGCTTTAGGCTGATCCTGAGATTATTTTACTTTTAAGGCATTTGAAATGCATTGAAACATACAAAGGTAAATTTCAGTAATAATGAATATAATGTGCAATATAATGCATTGTCATACTCTATTAGACAGCATTTTGTTTATGTATTTTTATTTAATAGCTTTTTAGGCTCAGCTATTTTATTTTTTGCATTTATAATGCACATATAATGTGAAATGGAAGTGCCATTACAATGCTGATGGATGTGAAAATAAATACATTTTAATGTTGAGTGACCACTCTCTTTTAAATGGAGGTGTCCTGCTGTACTCTGCTGTACTCTGGTCCACTGGGATTGGGTCTTCTGTGTTGATACATCCTTCTGTGAAGTGGTGGCATGGTTTCTCCCACATGGCTGTACTACACTGTATTAACTCAGGACGGAAAATGATAATACAGACCACCTGGGACAGATATTTCCAAGTCTTCCACATAGAACCCATTTTATTTTATGGACATTTTCACTAAAATGGGGGCTGTACGTAGCTTTATCAGTCAAAAACAAAGATAAGAATGTAGTTCTTCAAAAAACAAATTGTCCTAGCATTCAGTGCACTTAAAGGAGCATGACTTTTACCCCAAAAATATATATTTTTCAAATCATTCTGATGGTTCTTAGGCACTAGATCAGTAGAATCACGACTATCTCATTGACACGATATAACTTTCGTGTCCCTGGAACAAAGACCTTTCACCAGAGATTACGTCTGTACACTGAACCCTAGCAGAGTCATATTTGTACAAAATACACTAACACTACCCTACTATCTTTGTTCCAAACTTGCCGCTTGGATAGACTCCACTTGTAAATGATTGACGTTCCTAAATACTGCGCTGCTGTCATAATAACACTCTATAGAGACACTATAGAGCAGGGGTGCCCAAACGTTTTGGCTCAGGGGCCATATTGACGTAAATAAATTGTCATACGGGTCACCATGAATTTTACATGCCACCGATGGGGGAGGGGGGTTGCTTTTTTGTATTTCCTTTTCTCTTCCCTGTGTTCACAGGATTCATTTTTAACCTTGCCGCTAACGTTGCTTAATTTACTTATGGCTGCAAATCGGACAAAACTGAGCAATTAAAAATCAGGGCACGTGACCTGATTTTTTTATTGATTGTTCACGCTTTTGCTTGCCATTGTTGAAATATATCCAAAATGAGCAAACAGGCTTTTTTACACAGATCACAACTGGCAGTGTTTTTGTTATTTGCAGTAAAATAAGTCCACACAGCGCTCGCTCGTCTTGTTCTTGTCTTTTGGCAGAGGTGACACTGACCTGTCCACTCACTCAGTGGAGCAGCAAAGGATCTGTGTGAAGGCTCGTAGCCTTACTGCGATTCGATTCCCATCGTTCATCTTAAAGACCTGTTTAATAGATTTGGTTCATTTGTAAAGATTATATAATTTGAACATAGTACAAATTAGGCTCTGTTTAAGTGTCATTAGGGGGAAAAAATATTTATTTCATTGGAAAAATCTGTGGCACAAAAATCTGCAGAATGGTTTGTAAATATATTTTATTCTTGCATCTGTACTTGTTCTTGTCAAGTAGTAATGGAATCAGCACTTCTTCATATAAAAAAGGAACGTTATATGGCATAGCATATGGACTCATTTATTGATGCACTGGATTTTACTGGATGACTGAATATATCTTAGAGTAGGTCCAAAAACAGACGAGTTGGATTCAAAAGTGTATAAATTCTTATCTCTCCTCTGCATTCTTCAGCAGACAGGAGTAAACTTCCTTCTCGCCCAGCGCAGAACGTTTTATACAAGAATAAAAGATGTGTTCAGTTTTCAGCTTCCTGCATATTTTCCCACTCGAGCACAGAACATTTTGTGAGCTGCACGTTGTGTTTATTTTCTCAGAATCCTCGTGTAAGCGTTGCTTTAATGAGGCTCCACTGTTCAATTTATTTATTCCTGTTGTTTCCCTCCCGACAAACACAACCCACAACTGGCACATGTCTCTATTTTTCACACGATGCTGTTATTATGGCACTTCACGTGTCATGTTTCTTTTTGTCTGTCCGTGCATATATATGCTTCTTTTGAGTATCTTTTTATTCGCTTCCATATAGTCCATTTCTCTTTATGTGCAATATCCCTTATTAAGAATAAACCCACCTAAAGTAAAAAAAATATATAAAATGGATGGTATTTGATCATTTAGATTTTTCATCCATCCATCCATCTTCTTCCTCCGGGGCCGAGTCGCGGAGGCAGCAGTCTAAGCAGAGACGCCCAGACTTCCCTTTCCCCAGACACTTCCTCCAGCTTTTTTAAAAAGGTAATACGAGGCTAGCAGAGAGTCCCTCCAGGTTGTCGTAGGTCTTCCCCGAGGCCTCCTTCCAGTGGGACACAAGCCACCTCAGCTGGCTCCTCTCGATGTGGAGGAGCAGCGGCTCTACTCTGAGCTCCTCTCGATTGACCGACCTCCTCATGCTCTCTAAGGGAGCGCCCAGCAACCCTGCAGAGAAAGGTCATTTCGGCCGCCTGTATCCGGGCGCATCACCTGGCGCTCCAAAGGCACTTCTACCACACTTTAGAATGGCTTATCAGTATTTTGTTGCTTGCCTTTAGTTGTTTTTTTTTAGTTTAATTTACTGCAGCTGCACTGCAGCCTATATTAAATTATGAAACCATTCATGATGGATGCGTAAAATAGATGCTTGAGACGTGTCTGAGATAAGATGGAGCACACTCTGTAGAAACAGATGCAGGTTACAACAGAGCAAACCGTAATGGACCTGAAATCAAAAAGCATTTAATAGAAAAACAATAACACGACAACACCAACACACCACAGGAACACAAAAAGGGTCCAGCTCTTTTTAACAGACCTGTTTAGTGTCTGTTCATTGCTTCCAAAACAATCTGAAGTATATAATAATTAACAAAAAGTGTTGTAATAATAATAATAATGGATTGGATTTATATTGCGCTTTTCTCCCGAGGGACCAAGGGACTCAAAGCGCTTACAGTCCATCCATTATTCATTCATACACAGTCACACTGGTGATGGTAAGCTACAACTGTAGCCACAGATGCCCTGGGGCAGAGACCATCACCACATACATTCACTCAACATTCTTACACATTCATACGAGGCAAGGTGGGTTAAGTATCTTGCCCAAGGACACAACGACAGTATGAATTGTGGGGAGAGCGGGAATCGAACCCACTACCTTCCAGTTGAAAGCTGTTGCTTGATTCAATGTTAATTTAAAGCGGCCTAGTTTTGCCTTTATTCAGCAAATGGCACTGGCTCCTTTTATGCGTCTGCTACAGAGGCAGGTCTGTCATGTTTCAGAACAATTTATCAACATTTTGTTGCTCTCTTTACATGTTTGTTTTAGTTTAGTTTATCAGCTACACAGTATAATAAACTTAGAAACTGTGTCTCCACGCTGATGGTAAATAGATGCTGTAGACGCAGCAGAGAGGAGGGGCACGCTCAGCTGCTACTGTTAACCACAGAAGTAGGTAAGAACAAACTAAACTCTAATAGAACTGAACTGACCTGTTTCCAGTGTTGAGACCTAAGGCTCACAGTGTATCACCTCTAAACAACAAAACAAAATCCTCAACAGGACAGGATCCTTAGTCTCTTGCACTTTCCCCTTGATGCTTGTGTTAGCGGCTAATGATAGCCTTGTGCACACTTCAGTAATACTATATTCAAACAAACCTGTGCAGAAACATTATGTGCAGTGCTACTCTGTCTTAACAGTGGTTTCAGAAGCTGTACTGTAGAGATAACGTATACACACGTGGACAAAATTGTTGGTACCCTTCGGTCAATGAAAGAAAAACTCACAATGGTCACAGAAAAAACTTTATTCTGACAAAAGTAATAATAAATAAAAATTCTATGAATGTTAACCAATGAAAGTCAGACATTGCTTTTCAACCATGCTTTAACAGAATTATTTAAAAAAATAAACTCATGTCACCAGACAACACATTGACTACCTGAAGCCCTATAAATAGGCCCACTGACTGATTACAAGATTGTACACACCTGTGATGCTAATTAGTGCACATACCTTGAATTAACATGTCCATTTGGTCACATTATTTACAGTCTTTTCTAGGGGTACCATCAATTTTGTCCAGGCCTGTTCCATGAGTTTATTTTTTTAAATAATTCTGTTGAAGCTTGGTTGAAAAGCAATGAGATAAAACAGAGATATGTACTTCTCCAAATGCATTGAACCAAAAACACACAGCTCTATTGTCTCTGCTTGAGTTTGGGCACAATTACGTCTCCTACTCGCCCTGAAGGAAGCCATTTCTGTGCACTGTGACATCACTCGCCTTCAAATGTTTTTTTGTACTTTGTGTGACCTATGTTCTTCCTAAAGCCCCCTCCTCCTCCTCCTTCTGTGGCCCCTCCCTCCGCTCCCTTCTTAATCGACGGTGGGATCATGGCCGTTCCCTTACCGGCCTAATTACCACTGAGAAATGTAAATAACGTTATACAACAGTAGCACCAGCCCTCATGCTGCGCCGCACACAGGCCAAGTGAGGAAGATGTGAAGGCAGGGAACAAGTGAACAGGATAAAAGACGAAGTAGAATGAAGATAAGGACAGATTATATAGAAAATAGGATATTTTTTTAGTGCAGTTCTCGGATTTTAGTCTGTACTAAATGTGTCATTTTTATGGAGCATGAAAATGTTTTATGTGTAGATGGAACATTCACTAGATGGGCCTCCCCTGGGTAGTTGCAGTAGTTGTCCAAATCTAAATTTGGACAACTACTTAGAAATAGGGAAATAAAACCTTTTAATCAAATTGCCACATGGTATGCAATACCCAACTCCCATCTATTTAGATACTATCAAGTTTAAAGCTACCTACAGGATGTTCTTCAAAAGAGGTCTGTCGAGGACATAAACCCATTGGTTAGCTACATGAATACTGTGGCACGGGAACAAACCTTTTAAACAAGACAATTGTTACAAAGTGACATTCAAGACCATTCTGATAAATAAATAAAAAAATGGGAAAAAGAACTTTCAATAATAAATCTCCAAATGATTGGGAGCAAATTTGTAAAAAATAGACACCAAACAACACACTCACACTATTGAAAGGAGTTTTCTCGAAGATTATCAACCGCTACTTTAAAGCACATGCAAAGAAATGTTAAAGATGGTTACTCTGAATGCTGGAGAAAATGTGGAGAGTAAAAAGGCTGACCACTCCCATGAATTTAGCTTATGTAAAATTATCAATACATGTTTATGTAATCAATATAAATATATATATATATATATATATATATATATATATATATATATATGTACACTTTAAATCTCGATTAAAGTCAAAGTGGAATATCCTGAGATCGCTACAAAAGCTCTAAAAACTAACTTCCATTTCCAACCTCTTTTCTTTGTGAAAGCAGGGTTTTCTGTCATATTCAAAATCATTAACTCAATTCTTAAGTAATAAAGTATGAAGTGAAAATACTGTGCAAATACAAAATACAAAGACAAACCACTACTACAGTATGGTCCGAATGCACTGGCATCTTATCTTTAAAATGAAAACGACCTTTATTTGGGTTTGTGTTGATGATGTAAACCCACTGCTACAAATTCTGTGAATAACTCTGAAGATGAAATTGTCTTCTTGTTGTGAGTGAATAATGCACGAGGTAACAGGGTTCTCAGTGATGTGGGGTAAGACCAGAACACCGTGCAGTGGAGTGCTTTTTGATGAGCTGTAATTGGTGAAGATCAGAGGCAGCAGAGACGCCAGAGAGCAGCCAGGTTCATTAATGAGGCTCCAAGGACAGAAACACAGCAGATACGACACAGATACTCATCCAGAATGACACAGAGACATGTGACAGGATGTTTAGAGCAGATGTGGAGTGCACACAACAAGCGCAAGTCCTCATCAGGTCTGAATATATGCTCTTACTCAGAAACAATTCTAGGGTATCATGGAGCTCTAGACAAAAATTCAGAGGGGGCCCTCTAACCAGAGTTCATCACGCTTATAGGATAAATAATCTGACACTAACAAAAACAATTTAAATGTAAAAACATTGTGCACATTAGACTCTTAACAAAATAGTAACTGAGTGTAGAACATATACAGTAAAATCAATTAAAATTGGGAATTCTAAACTTAAAGTTCTCATTATGGAGATTTGGAGAGGGTACTGAACCATCACCTAAAGAAAGATAAAAAATTAGAATTTATATTTTTTTGAACAGGGGCAATAATAATTACTTACAGAAGATTAAACTATGTGCTGAAGCCTGCATTATGCTAGCCTGGCCTGCTAGACTGCTTTCTCATTGTATTACATACAAAGATATCAGTCTGGGATTGCAGGGTTTGAACAGGACTTCTAGGCGGGACCAAACTAACATTTGCTGAATAAACCAATCAGAGAAACCATGGATGTGACGTCTTGGCCTACAAGACCACCTCTGGTTCTGCACCCCCATATCTCCACTCACTAATACAGACCTATGTTCCTACCAGATCCCTGCGCTCTGCCAATGAACAACGTCTGGTGGTACCGTCCCAAAAAGGTACAAAATCACTCTCACGTACCTTCTCTGGCTCTGTTCCACATTGGTGGAATGATCTACCTGCTGCTACAAGATCAGCAGATTCTGTAGCCATCTTTAAAAAACACCTGAAAACACATCTCTTCCGTCAACACCTGACTGACAAACACTGAGTCCTACTTCCTTTCTATCGATTCCTTTCTAAAAAAAAAAAAAAATATCTTATCCTTAGCATTGTATACTGCGCTGGGTTTAAACTGACTAGTTTTTTGTGCACTTATGCTTTTTGTACCTTGTGTTGTTAAAATTGCTTCCATTGTTATCCTCACTTGTAAGACGCTTTGGATAAAAGCGTCTGCTAAATGACTAAATGTAAATGTAAATGTAAGGAAAGCAACTGTTGAATTCAAGGTGTCAACAAACCACAGTGTATACCAGCATGGCTATTGGGAGAGAAGGTGCTGTGGTTTTAAAGACATCTCCAGGTCTTTAAGAACAGAAGCAAGGGCAGAATCAAACAATCGTTCTGATGAGGTGGACATCTTGGTTGGTATTTTTGGTTGCGCTCAATATGACGCAAAACAAAATCCCGCCTCCCTCGCTTTGATTGGGTTGTCAAAAAAGAGCTGGCGCAAAATACAGACCAGATTGGACAATCCCAGACCAATTTCTTTGTGTATGCAATACAACGAGAAAGTATTCTGGCTTTACAGTGGGGATCGAAAGTTTGGGCACCCAAGGTAAAAAAAAAATATTAATGTGCATAAAGACGCCAAGAAAAGATGGAAAAATCTCCAAAAGGCATCAAATGACAGATTAGACATCCTTATAATAAGTCAAAAAAAGTTAGATTTTATTTCCATCATTTACACTTTCAAAATAACAGAAAACAAAAAAATGGTGTCTGCAAAAGTTTGGGCACCCTGCAGAATTAATACCTTGTACTCCCCCCTTTGGCAAGCTAGGACCTGACAGTGTCATGGATTGTTCTCAATCATCGTCTAGACCAGGTGATGTCAATCTCAAAGGTTTTAAATGCCCATGACTCATCTGACCTTACCCCAACAATTAGCACCATGGGTTCTTCTAAACAGTTGTCTAGAAAACTGAAAATAGTTGACGCTCACAAAGCAGGGGAAGGCTATATAAAGCTAGCAAAGCGTTTTCAGATGCCAATATCCTCAGTTCGGAATGTAATTAAGAAATGGCAGTCATCAGGAACAGTGGAAGTTAAAGCAAGATCTGGAAGACCAAGAAAAATGAATGGCTCGCAGGATTGTGAGAAAAGTAAGCCACGTTTGACTGCACGATCCCTCCAGAAAGATCTGGCAGACACTGGAGTTGTGGTACACTATTCCACTATAAAGAGATACTTGTACAAATATGGACTTCATGGAAGAGTCATCAGAAGAAAACCTCTTCTATGTCCTTAACACAAAAATCAACGTTTGAAGTTAGCAAATGAACATATAGACAAGCCTAAAGCATTTTGGAAACAAGTTCTGTGGACCGATGAGGTTAAAATAGAACTTTTTGGCCGGAATGAGCAAAGGTATGTTTGGAGAAGAAAGGGCACAGAATTTAATGAAAAGTACCTCTGTCCATCTGTTAAGCATGGGGGTGGATCGATCATGTTTTGGGGTTGTATTGCAGCCAGTGGCACAGGGAACATTTCACGAGTAGAAGGAAAAATGGATTCAATAAAATTTCAGCAAATTTTGGATGCTAACTTGATGCCATCTGTGAAAAAGCTGAAGTTAAAGAGAGGATGGCTTCTACAAATGGATAATGATCCTAAACACACCTCAAAATCCACGGTGGATTACATCAAGAGGCATAAACTAAAGGTTTTGACATACCTTCACAATCTCCTGACCTCAACATAATTGAAAATTTATGGATGGACCTTAAAAGAGCAGTGCGTGACAGACAGCCCAGAAATCTCAAAGAACTGGAAGACTTTTGTAAGGAAGAATGGGAAAAGATACCTTAAACAAGAATTGAAAGACTCTTGGCTAGTTACAAAAAGTGTTTACAAGCTGTGATACTTGCCAAAGGGGGCAGTACAAGGTATTAACTCTGCAGGGTGCCCAAACTTTTTTTCAAAATTATTGCCACAGCCCATATACAGTAAAATCACAGACAGCAATTATTTTATCAGTTTTAACAATGAAGCTATGCGTCAGATTTAATTTTCATATCCAATTTTCAATCCTTATCCAACCAGGGTTTACATTAGCATTGAGGGGACATTGTTGCTTTAATGCTTTGTTGCTGTCCATTCACTCCACACTAGTAGCAGCTGCAGCTTTCAACCCTACAGTACATTCTCAAGAACATGAGGAAAAATGTGCTGCTTGAATGGTCTTTTTTAATGAGGAATTATTCAAAGAAAAACAGGACAGTAATCATTAAGGTGAAAACATTTTTAAATTGTAATAATTTTCCATTGTCCACATGTTAAAACAGAATATTGGAATCCTGGGAAAATAGACCAGGCAGGTTCAACAAACAAGTTACATCAGGGGTCCTGAATTAAAATCAGCCGAGGTCCGCTTAGTAACTTTCCTCACCGTGAGGGGTCCGGAAAATTTTAATTAAAAGGATATGTGTTTGAATATAATTCTTTAAAGTAAAGTCTCATTTATTCCACACCTACAGCCTTTTAAACAAATGAAGATTAATGTAGATAATCCACTGTTTTCTGTATTTTATCCCTTGTTTACATGAGGAGGATGTTTGAGTGTTTAGCTTTCACCAAACACAGCTCACAGACAAAAGTAAAAAACTACTAAATCAAAAGAGGCTAAAGCTCAGGACCTGGTGGTTTATTGACAACAGCCTGGAATTCTACATATAATGCCTAATACTCCTTTAAAACATGTGTGAGAACATTTTAAATACATACAAAAAATCATCAATTCAAGCCAAAACATATTTGTTAAACAAATATGACAAAGATGCCCGTCATAATTTATCTCTTCCTATTGTCATTCCTCTGAAAACAACAGGAACAAGGGAAAAAGTACTGAGCATTTCTTTAGCATTAGCTGTTGCCAATAATTAACTGTTACTGTTTAATTTGCAGGTTCATCTTAAAACAAAATTTAGAATAGAAATATTTATTTCCTGTATTTTCTCCGTGTGGGGTAACATTTTAATTAAAATGCTTATGATTAGTTCTGTAACAGGATTTAAGATTCACACAAAAACTGACACAACTTAAGGAAGACTTAACATGTGTCACTCATCTCCAAACCCTCTGTGGCTTCAACACGCTCCTTTCACACCTTTTCTGTTTTTAATCACCCAAATGAACATGTGTTAGGTTCAAATGAACGTGAATGTTAATTACTCACGTTTGTAAATTAGGTCAAATAAGTACCTAACTTACAACAGAATAAAGAAGTTGACAGACAAATGTACAACTCACCACATTAGACGCCCCTCACTTTCCTCTGAGCTGAGTCTTTTAATCCTGACATGAAAACTGTCCAGTCTGGTTCAGTTCTGGATTCATTCTCTGATTATCAAAGCAGTCGGGACTAGAGGATAAAGGGCTGTTGTTCAGCTTTGACACTGACAAGGAGCTGAGGAGCTGAATAAACTAAAATAAACGTTCCCTCTCCGTCCATAACGTCAGTGAATCTTCGTTATGTTTTGCCAAGGCTCAGTTTTTAGATTTTAGTTTCTAACGCATTATCAGGCTACGCTAAACGTGTTGAAATTTCCCGCTGCTCTGTCCGTAACCATAATAACCTGACTGAGGACCCGCGCGTGTTGACGTAGCTGTCCTAGAAGTGCCGGTTCAAAAATATGTTTTACACAATGCGCTTGTAATTATGAATAATGTCTTGCGGTCCAGATCAAAGCCTCTCGAGGTCCGGATCCGGACCGCGGTCCGCCTATTAGTGACCTCTGAGTTACATGAATGAATTTAAATGATCATACGCCTTACTACATGCTGCCTCCGTGCTTTATAATTATTTTTTTTGATGACGCGTCACGCATGCGGCGGACGGCGGTGCGACACTGGTGGCTGGTGTTGCCAGGTTTGGTGTTTTTCCGCTACATATTAAGACCTGTTTGCGGCTGGTTTGCGGTGTGTTTTAGCCGGGTTTTCGCCTGGAAGGCTCTATAGAAATCTGGCACCCTATTGAACGAAGTTAACCTGAAAGAGAGCGTGCCGTTCACAGACACCAGACTGAACGAGTTCACAGAAACGTTCATCAGGCAGTAATACAGCACGTTCAGTTCACGTTCGCCCAAAATATGAACGAGTTCATGAACTATCGTTCAATGAACGCGTTCAGGCACAACACTGCATGCAGCCCATTTTCCTTCAAGTGCCACCTTATTGTGCATCCTGAAACAGCCACACCATTTTTTTTCCAGAGAGTCCTGTATTTCAGCTGAAGTTATTTGTAGGGTTTTCTTGGCATCCCGAACAATTTTCCTGGCAGTTGTGGCCAAATTTTTTGTTGGAGTACCTGTCCTTTTCATTTTCCGCCTCTTTATTAGATTTTGAACACTGCTGATTGGCATTCTAAATTCCTTGGATATCTTTTTATATCCCTTTCCTGTTTTATACATTTACCTTTTCCCGCAGATTCTTTGACAATTCTTTTGCTTTCCCCATAACTCAAAAATACAGTCAGTTTTGTTGTATATAATTGTGATAATCATAACGATTGCAATAGCAATGGGTATTAATAGTCTACTATTTTGCTATTCTGTTTTGTTTGGATCATTAGACTTAATATAACTTTTTTAATAGCCTACCTCAGTTAGGCTGGCTTTTGACTGGTTTGATTCGTAGCTTAATT
Organism: Perccottus glenii; assembly: GCA_024416835.2. Taxonomy (NCBI): domain Eukaryota; kingdom Metazoa; phylum Chordata; class Actinopteri; order Gobiiformes; family Odontobutidae; genus Perccottus; species Perccottus glenii. Next base: position 24,698,364 of record CM044552.2, on the reverse strand, counting down.
GGCTGATAAAATAAAAGCTCCCAGCCCAAATCTCACCAATAAAATATTACTATTTATGTCTCCGTCTCTGAAAACAAATCTTTCACAACTTGGGGCATTTTTAGCCTTTTACCAAACAGATTTTTCCGGAGCGCACGTAAACATGCCGTGAGACGCGTGGCTCGCTTGGCTTTTCCTATTCTTCCTTGTCCAACTATGCAGCATATTTTAGACGCATGCACGCGGACTTTACCTTTACATTTAGTCATTTAACAGACACATTTATCCAAAGCAACTTACAAATGAGGAAAACAATGGAAACAATTTTAACAACACAAGTTAGCAAAAAGCATAAGTGCACCAAAAACTAGTCCCTTAAACAAAGCAACAAAGGAAGTTGAATTCTGTGTTTGTCAGTTAAGTGGTGACGGAAGAGATGTGTTTTCAGGCGTTTTTTAAAGATGGCTACAGAATCTGCTAATCTTGTAGGAGGGAAGATTATTCCACCAATGTGGAACAGATCCAGAGAAGGTACGTGAGAGTGATTTTTTTCCTTTTTAGGATGGTACCACCAGACGTCTGTATTAGTGAGTGAAGATATGAGGGCGCGGAACCAGTAGTGGTTTTGAAGGCCAAGAGCATAGCGTACGTGTACTCTCTTCAGTTCATTAAAGACCACTCTTGCCGCTGCATTCTGGATCATCTGCAGAGGTTTGGTTGTGCAGACAGGTAGTCCAGCCAGTAGTGCATTGCAATAATCCAGTTTGGACAAGACAAGAGCCTGGACTAGTATTTGTGTAGAGTGCTCGGATAGGAAGATTCAAGATTCAAGATTCAAAGTGTTTATTGTCATGTGTACAGACAGAAAGCATGTTTCCCTATACAATGAAATTCTTACTTTGCCGTCCACAGTAAAATGTCACACAATTAAGTAAAAATAAAAAAATAAGACAAATATACAAGTAATAATAATGGAAGTATACCAAAAAAATACAAATATACAAAAAGTGTAAAGTGTAGTAAGGTGAGGTAGTGCAGTTGTGATGGTGTAAAGTGACGTGTAAAGTAAAGTGACGGTGTAAAGTAAAGTGAGGTAGTGCAGTAGGTAAACAATTGTTCATGTAATGTTGTGATTGTGATTGTAGACTCCTATCTGCTGTTTAGGAGTCTTATGGCAGAGGGAAAGAATGAGTTCTTCATTCTGGAAGTCCTGCATTTCACACTTCTGAACCTCCGTCCTGAGGGTAGAAGTGTGAACAGACCATGTTGGGGGTGGGAGGGTCTTTGAGGATGGAAGCAGCTCTTCTGTGGACTCTGCGATGGTAGATGCTCTGCAGAGAGGGCAGTGGAGTCCTGGTGATCTTCTGCGCAGTCTTCACCACTCTCTGCAGGCGGTCCATGACAGAATTGCTGCCGTAACACACAGTGATGCAGCTGGTCAGGACACTCTCAATGGTGCAGCTGTAGAAGTTGCTGAGGATCTTGGGCGACATGCCAAACTTCCTCAGCCTCCTCAGAAAATACAGCCGCTGTTGAGCCTTTTGACCAGCTGTGTGATGTGAGGTGTCCAAGTGAGGTCCTCATTGATGTGGACACCCAAGTATTTGAAGTTGCTCACCCTCTCCACTTCAAGTTCCCGGATGAACAGTGGCTGAGGCGTTCTCCTCTCCCTCCTCATGTCCACTATCATCTCCTTTGTCTTGTCCGTGTTGAGGGTGAGGTTGTTGTCTTCACACCATGACACCAGACTGGCCACCTCCCTCCTGTAAGCTGCCTCGTCACCACCAGCGATGCGTCCTATCACTGCGCCTCGGTGTCGTCAGCAAACCTCAGGATGATGTTGTCCTTGTGAGGCGACACAGTCGTAGGTGTACAGGGTGTAGAGGGTGGGGCTGAGTACACAGCCCTGTGGAGTACCAATGTTTGTGATGGTGCTGGCTGAAGTCCTGTTACCAATCCTGTCAGACTGAGGCCTGCCAGTCAGGAAATCTAGGAGCCAGTCACAGAGGGTGGGGTGCAAACCAAGTGTGGACAGTTTGTGGGTGAGTTTGTGTGGGATGACCGTGTTGAAGGCGGAGCTGTAATCTATAAAAAGTATCCGTAGGTATGAGTCCTTGTTCTCCAGGTGTGACAGGGAGTAGTGGACGGCAGTAGTGATAGCATCCGAGGTAGATCTGTTGGGCCGGTAGGCATACTGCAGGGGGTCAATGGTGTCCGGTATGCTGCTCTGAATGTGGGCCAGCACCACTCTCTCGAAACACTTCATAATGATTGGAGTGAGTGCCACTGGCCTGTAGTCATTCAGGCAGGTGGGTGGGTTCTTCTTGGCAGGGGGACGATGGTCGTGGTCTTGAGGGACGAAAGGTTGTTCTGAGACGTAGCGCGCACTGGAAGACGAGGAGGCATTTGCCCGGCCATGCGTCAGACGCAATACGAAGGAAGAGTTAGTATAACAGTCCGCTGGAGAGTTTAGGACTAGCAGTAGACTGACAGCTCAAAAATCTAATCAAGGCACTAAAAGAAGTCACACAAAAACTGGATAATACTCATTCTTGACAGAAGAGCTTCTCAGCAGGTGCATGTGATTTCTAAACAGACTTTTGTGACAGGATGTAGTTGGTCCTTTACCACCGCGATGGTAAAAATAATGCCACCTTCACAGCCCTACATGGACATACATTTTGATGAGGCTTATTTGTGTATTTTCTGTTGTCAGTATGATTTAACCCTACACCTATAGCATTTTGTGTGGTGTGCATGTGTGTGTTTAGAATTTAATGCCCGTCCTTACTTAGACATGCATATTACTGTTCCCAACAAGTTTAATCGACAATGTGCACAAAGTTCAAAGCTTCTGCACCCATCAAAGCCACATCAGACTTCCACAAAACTTTACAGACTTACTGACATGTCCTCTAAACAAGACTCCCTCCGGCCTTTGTCTGCACCTAGAAATCCTGTTCATAAAAATAATGAACAGGACTGGTGACAAAAGGCAGCCCCGCCGGAGTCCCAACATGCACCGGGAACAAGTCTGACTTACTGCCGGCAATGCGAACCAAGCTTCTGCTTTGGTTTTACAGGGACCGGTCAGCCCTTAGCAAAGGGGCCCCGGATCCCATACTCCCAGGGCACCCCACACAGAATGCTGTGAAGAACACAGTTGAATGCATCCACGATCCACCAGGGTTAGAACTGGCCCAGTGTTTCACAAGCAGGATAAAAACCGCAATGTTCATCCTGGATCTGAGGTTCAACTATAGGCCGAATTCTCCACTCCAGTACCCTGGCATAGCTTTGGGTCATGATTGAAAGGACAAGATCCTGGATACAGGCGGACAAAATGAGTTCCAAGGTGGCTGGGCGCTCCCTTAGAGTTTTAAGTTTCAATCACAAAAACTGGCATTTAAGGGGTTACATTCTAGAAACACAATTAATATTTGCTATGTATGGTGAGGAATGAAGCTAAAAATAATATCCATTTAAAAAAGAATGTAAAAGAATTATGCATTATTAGATGATATTTCTATGGCTGTCTTTATTGGAGCATTTCTTTGCGCGCTATTGCAACAAGTGTAACTGCTTGTGATTCCGGCCAACCCAGGGACCTGCCATAACCTCTCCATTCAACTAGGCCCATCAACCATTACACCGTCCAGCACTTCAAGAAATCTGGGAGTGGTAATTGATGATCAGCTAAACTTCACAAGTCATGTCGCCAGCAACACCCGGTCCTGTAGATTCATCCTCTACAACATTAGGAAAATTAGACCTTTCCTATCAGAGCACGCAAATTCTAGTCCAGGCTCTTGTCTTGTCCAAACTGGATTATTGCAATGCTCTACTGGCTGGACTCCCTGCCTGCACAACCAAACCTCTGCAGCTGATCCAGAATGCAGCGGCAAGAGTGGTCTTTAATGAACCAAAGAGAGCGCACGTAACTCCTCTATTCATTAGGTTACACTGGCTCCCGGTTGACGACCGCATCAAGTTCAAAGCTATGGTCTTGGCCTACAAGACCACTACCTTTTCCACACCCTCATATCTTTACTCACTAATACAGACCTACGTTCCTACCAGATCCCTGCGCTCTGCAAATGAACAACGTCTGGTGGTACCGTCCCAAAAAAGGTAAAATATCACTCTCACGTACTTTCTCTGGCTCTGTTCCACATTGGTTGAATGATCTACTGCTGCTACAAGATCAGCAAATTCTGTAGCCATCTTTAAAAAAACGCCTGAAAACACATCTCTTCCGTCAACACCTGACTGACAAACACTGAATTCTACTTCCTTTCTATCAATTCTTTTCTTCCAAAAAAAAAAAAAAAAATCTTATTCTTAGCTCTGTATACTGTGCTGGGTTCTAACAGACAAATTTTTGTGCACTTATGCTTTTTGTTCCTTGTGTTGTTAAAATTGCTTCCATTGTTTTTCCTCACTTGTAAGTCGCTTTGGATTAAAGCGTCTGTTAAATGACTAAATGTAAATGTAACAATTATTAAGAAATCTGGAACTACACAAAAAATAAAAATGAAACAAAATCAAACTTTGTCAATTTTTGACAATCCCAGACTCAGATAATTCCCCAAAAACTTTTAATTTGCATTTATTGTTTGGTTTTTTGTCATATGTTTTTTGTCATATTTTAAATCAGGTTTTGATAACAAAAACATTTTTGTTTCAACTAATTGCCCAATTGCAATCTTACGAGCGTGCATATTATGATTGCTGGGTTTTGTTTGTTTTCTGAGAATCTACTGCACCTACTGGTAACTTGTTTGCCACTTAGCAATAAAAAATATACTAAAAACCTGGATTATTCTGGTTAGTCACATTGTCCTCCAAAGAGGCACAAGCTCTAACGTTGGTTTGAGGAAGACAGTAAAGTCTGAAAATGACCTGTTCATTAGGAGGATAAGTTGCAAGTTAGCTGTTTCCAGCATTTCCAGCATTTCCAGCTTGCTTAGCTAAGCAGACTGATAACTTCTCTTCATTTTGACAGAGCCGTGCTCACTTGTTTGTTTGCTTAAGATTCACAGTACTTTGCTGCAGAGTAGAGGTGCACTGGCCCACCACTGTCATTGCAAACTTGTCACTGCTGTAGTGATTCAAAGTTGGTCAGCTCTCTGGGAGCCTATTCTGACCTGGGGCCCCTTTGACCTTACTTTATTTTGTAATTTAAAAAATCTGTGCCATTTTGTGACTTTTTAAATCCAATTTTGAATTAACAGCATTTTAGAATACTATGTTGTTTCCCCTAAAAGTAGATCAGGGAAGAAAAGAGAGTCTCCTGAATTGTTTGTCTGTTAAAACTACAACAGTTCCATCCATTTTCTTCTATTTAACCGGGGCCAGGTCTTGAGGGCAGCAGTCTAAGCAGAGACTCCTAGACTTCCTTTTGCCCATACACTTTCTCAGGCGTTCCCAGGCTCAGACTCACAGATGCTCAGCTTTCCTTAGTTTGTCCAGGTTCTACTCTCCTCAACCTGGACCTCTGAGGAGCTAATTCTCATCCCAGCCACTTCACAACTATGGCTGTAACCATTGATTATTTTAGTAGTAGTAGTAGAAGTAGTAGTAGTAGATTTAGGCTAATCTGCAAATCTTTTTTTTTGTTTTTTCTTTTTTTGATTATTCAATTAGTTGACAATTATTTTATGGCATGTGATTTAGGAAAGAAAATATTAAACTTGACCGAATAAAAGCTTACATTTCTGGCTACTTTGCCACCTTATTTAGCGACAAAAAGCTAACCTGTATAACGTATAAAGTATAACATTAGCCTGTTTGCTAAAGCAGGAATTGGTGCATGTGAGCAAGTACTAACTTCACTCTAAAACATGTGAGTCCATAGTAAATAGAGCGGCTCTGTGGGGTCTGTGTTTTTAATTTCAGTGTTCTACTGCTGCGGCAAAAAAACAATATAGTTTTATATAGAACAATAAAGTTGAGATATACATATAGTTCTACGAGGCATTGACTAAAAAAATCTATGTTGCCAATTTTCAATAGTTGACTTGGACTTCAAAGTTTTTATGCTAAAACTGAGACTCCATTGCACTCCTAAAAACGTTTCATCTCTTAATTCCAAGAGACTTTTCAATTCTGTGTTCCACTGTTGAGCGGTGAGCTTATATCTCTAAAGGGAGGGGTCTGACTTGAAACTAACTCTGATTAACAACTCACCTGAACCTAACGACTCTCACATCAGGAGTCACACCGCTCTTTCAAGGTAACAACTATGAGACCAGAACAGTCTGGTCCAATCAGAGTTAGTTTTAGGTCAAACCCCTCCCTCTAGAGATAAAAGCTCAGCTCTTGTATAAGTTGAACTGAGAATTAAAAGTCTCTTAAGACTTCCTTAAGAGGAATTAAGAGATGAAACGTCTTCACCTTGAAAACTAAGTCCAGATGCATTTGCTTAACCTTTTCTTCAAGATGACTTGGATGACTGAGGACCTTCACAGATATATTCTTCTAAACAGTGTCTGACCCTTACATCTTTCATTCAGTGCTGCACTGATGTTTCTGTATTCTGAGTCATGGTAAAAGCAAAAGAATTGTCAAAGGATCTGCGGAAAAAGTTAATTAACTGTATAAAACAGGAAAGGGATATTAAAACATTCCAAGGAATTTAGAATGCCAATCAACAGAGTTCAAACTGTAATTAAGAAGTGAAAAATGAGGGATAAAACCAAAACAAAGATCAAAAAAAATTTAGCCACAAATACCAGGAAAATGGTTTGGGATGCAAAGAAAAACCCACAGATAACTTCAGCTGAAGTACAGGACTCTGAAAAAAAGTGGTGTGGCTGTTTCAAGATGCACAATAAGATAATAAAGCACTTGAATAAAAATGGGCTGCATGGTCGAGAAAGCCAGTACTATGCAAATACCACAAAGCATCCGGCTTACAGTACACCAAACAGCACAGAGACAAGCCTCAAAACTTCTGATGTTTTGTGGATGTGTGAGCTACAAAGACACAGGAAACTTGATCAAAATTGATGGCAAGATGAATACAGCATGTTATCAGAAAACACTGGAGGAAAACTTGTACTCATCAGCCTGGAAGCAGCGCATGGGATGTACTTGGATGTTCCAACATGACAACGATCCAATGCACAAGGCCAAGTCGACCTGTCATTGGCTACAGCAGCATAAAGTGAAGGTTCTGGACTGGCCTCAGTCTCCTGACCTCAATATTATTTAGCCACTCTGGGGAGATCTCAGATGTGCAGTTCATGCAAGACAGCCCAAGAATTTACAGGAACTGGAGGCTTTTTGCCAAAAAGAATTTGATCAGGGTTATTTGGATAGTTTCTGTTGTCATGATTTTAAAAGAGTTAACACTGTTGTTTTACAATAAATGGCGCCACCCAACCACTAACTATGAGTGAAAAAAAAGTTTTTGTGTTATCCTTCATATTCTCTGAAAAATGGCTAAAAAAATTCTGCCAGGGTAACTTATGAGCACAACTGTATATAAAACATTTTCTTTTTTTTTCCTTCCTCACTTGTCTGTTTCTAATAAGTTTAATCACAAACTCTTTCAGTCACAATGTTTTTTGAGAAGAAGGAAAAGGACATTTTGTGGGAGAATTTAATTTAATTGTCAGTTGTCAAAAAATGAGGGCAGGCAACGACAACACAGGAATGTGCCAGGAACATTATGTGGACACAGATTGCATTTTCTAGCCCCTAAATTTTAAGCTTCAGTTTGTAGCCTATAACTAAAGGTCTGAAGAACTAGCCCCTTTAATTGGTAAGAGCTTGAAATGGCAACAAGTGGCGTACAAGAGCTCATACAGACGCAATGTTCCGCCAAATATATGTCAAAGTTGGGTGCAAAAGAGTGTTGTTTTTTTTCTAAACGAGTCATTAGAGAATATTTTGCTGTTTTTGGGAGGCAACGCCCATTTCTAATCCTACTTCCACACCGTTTTTCACATAATACATTCCTCAAGCCACTTTCTGTCAAACCTACCATGCCTTTTTAGGTGAGGTTGGCAAACCTCCTCCACTACCTACTGAGAAAATTACTTTTACATTTGTTGCTTGGCTGGTCTGACCACTTTGTTGGTTGCTGATAGAGGCCAGTGTCACAAGGTCAATCTTAATTGTTTTAACAATGAGAACACAAATGAACAAACACAGTCCAGCACAGTCCAAGGAAACAAGGAAGAGGAAAAAAAGAGAAAAAAAATGAATGTCCACTATGGCGCTGCTCAGGCCACAGCAGCACCAACAAGGTGGTTGTATAGAGCCTATACCTCAATGACTTGGCCCTTTTTGGATTGCACCAGTGAGATCAAGTACTTCAATGTACAAGCTTCATGACAAGTTTGTGCCAGTTAGATTTAGTGGGGGGCTTGTCACTAATCCAAGACAAGAAAATGTGCTTTTGTGCAGCATATGTGAGGATGTTGGATACTAAACCAACATTCCTGTCTCTATAGCCCATTGAGCATTGCTAACTGAAAAACAAAGCCAAACCATATTGTCCAGCAACAAAACCCCAGTGCACTGGGAGTTATGCTATCCACTGATATCTGGTACATTTCAACATCTAAACATGCCCAAACAGGAGCCAACCCATATTGTCCATCAACAAAATTAACAGAGGGCAAACGTGGAGTTCTGAAGAAGTAACCACCATTTAGTACGTTTCTTGAGAAGGGCCTTGTTTTTTGTGTTTGGTGCAGCTTTTTGTAATTGACCAAACTAAATATTTTTTCTGTTTTTGGTTAGCACATTTCTAATTTGCCTTAATCTACTCGAGATTGTGACATATCTGAACAAATTTATGGGTGCATGTGGCAGAGTGGTTAGCACTCCTGCCTCACAGCAAGAAGGTCGTGAGTTCAAAACCCAGCCAACTCAAACATTCTCGGCCGACTCCGGTCTTTCTGTGAGGAGTCTGCATGTCCTCCACGTGTTACTGTGGGTTCTCTCCAGGTACTCCGGCTTCCTCCCACCGTCCAAAGACATGCATGTATAGGTTAATTGGCAAATCTAAAGTGTCCCTAGTGAATGAATATGAGAGTGAATGTTTGTTTGTCACTGTCTATGTCTAAATGTCAGCCCTGCGACTAACTGGCCACTGTCCAGGGTGTACCCGCCTCAGGCCCAAAGCTGCTGGGATAGGCTCCAGTCACCCGCAACCCCTAACGGGACAAAGCGGTAGAAAATGAATGAATGTTTTGTTTACATTTAAATACTATTATTATTATTATTATTATTATTACTTCAGATTATATACCATATTTTCCTTAGGGGTCACAGAGGACTGGAGCTTATCCCAGGTACTTTGGGGTTGATGTGGGGTGCACCTTGGACCATGGCCAATAAGTTGCAGACTCCACACACAAAGGTTGAGCCCAGGGAGAGGTTACACTTTCAAAAACTAATCCCAATAGTACTAATTCCAAAAGAAAAACAAGTAGCATTGTGTCACACAGAGCCTGCTCTGCACAGTAGCAGTTGTGGATGGGATGTAAAACCTAAGGAAAATGTCTATACTTCAGAAAGCCTTGCATGATTTCCTATCTATGACTAAGAGTTTTTGCCTAAAAGATACAATCTTATATTGCACAACTATTTAAAAAATAGACTCATTCATCAAGGGCTTACATAGATCACATACTAAATATTGTTTGCAGGAATGTAACATAAATCTACTCTTTTTAGTTACATTAAAAGTGGACACAAAGAAGACAACAGGATGATAACCTTGTAATAATTAGCTCTTCTGCTGAGTCACTTGTCAGCAGCTGGTGTTCTTTTCGAACTGCATATCTCCACATCTGCATCTGCATGTTTGCTCAGCGGCCACCACCACTTGCTTCATTTAACCGCCTGGCTTTTTTAAGGACAAACATTCTTGATCCTCTTCCAGGGCCACACACACACAATACCCTCTATCCTCCAATCACCATCATTTCCTGTCATCGTCGCGGCAAAAAAAAAAACTTTTCTCCTCTCCTCAGAACTGACCACATTATTCCAGGATAGTGAAAGTATCTTGTGTTGAACTGTAGACAATTAAAAGATCTGAATCAGGGTGAAAACAAGCCGCGGCATCAGGTTGAAAGAAATCACTCAGTGTATCTTTACTGGTTGGCTCTGACTGCTAATGACCGACGGCCAAGAGCTAATGGCTCATAATGTTCCGTGGAAAATAGGCCAGCAATTTTTTTTTTGGGACATGGACAAAAGTTCAGAGAAAAGTTATATTTTTCTCCACTATTGGACATTTCTATAAAGCTTAAGGGTAGATATTTCCAGAAGAGAATATGCAAATACAAACACCATTTACAAATCAAGCACCTCATCGACTATTTCTGCGAAGCATTAGCATTAAGATCATTTTGTATTGAAAGTCAATTGTTAAGATGTAGCTCGATGTAGTACAGACAATAACACAACGATGACTATCTGACTCCAGTGTATGTTCATTGGGAAGCCCATGTCTGTACATTTGTAATTACACTCAGGAAATGTTTATTCATGTTTGATTGGGTGGGACCAGCCGGGACTCTGGGTACATTTAAACAAACTATTTTGACATCCTGTTTAAAGTCGCTTTCAGAAAGAGCAGAGAGAGAGGAGGGGAGAAGAGAGAGTTAAAAAAAATGTTTGAGGTGGATGGGCGGCCACTTATGTAACGTCCAATGTTGAGACTTTAGAGTGACACTCTAAAGGGGTGTATATATATATATATATATATATATATACACCCCTTTAGAGTATATATATATATATATATATATATATATATATATTATTTGTCACAATTTGTTATATTAATTGTCTGCCCTTTTCTGGTTAATGGCTGGCAATAGTGAGCTGCAATTTCCTGCAATTGGTTGAAAATTTAAAGCAGCCCAGTCATTGTTTTCAAACTAAACCCTTGTGCATTTTGACTGGAACTCCTCTAACTTTAGCTTGGCTCTAAGTAGAAACAGTGTAGTAGAAAAGCTGTGTGGAATAGCCTTCAAAATTAACCCATAATCATGTTCTGTCGTTTGGAAAGACATGCTCATCCATCACATCAATGATCTAACTCAACTGTCTCTGGTCTGGAGACATGTTCAGCAAGTTTCCAGACGAGATGTGTGTTGATGTTTGAAAGTGAGATAAGAGCGGCTACAGCTAATGCGGGCTGTTGTATAAGTGTTCTCAATGCTGATTGGCTAAAACCAAATGTTGGCATTGTATTTTTGTCTTCTATGGTTCAATGGAAGAGGTCTAATTGGCAGGTTAAAAGCTGCCTGGGAACTGTACAGTAGGAGCGATGATGGTAAATAATCTTGGACATGATATAAGGTGATGTCAACCAGTCTCGATATTTGTGAGAAAGAATGTGAAAAGGGTTTTGTTTCCACTTAGACAATCAGAACTCATGGTCACTGCAGTATCAACATGCACATTGTCAATTTTATGTTATTCCATGTGTTGAGGTAGTTTTGTGTCTTTAAAAAAAAAAAAAAAAGCTTATTTTTGGAACACAGATTTTTTGGTCAATTGGTTGTTTATTAGACACCAAACTATTTTCTTAAGCAGGTGGCAAATACAATTGCTTAGACACAAAGCAAATAGAATGTATTTATTAAATGTATTAAGTAAGCAAACATATCATATTTTTAATTAATCTATTAAATATGTTTTAGTCTCCAAAGAAAGTAGCATATAGAATGTAAAATGGGTTTATTATTCCATTTAGCTAAATGTTCTATACTATTACCACTATAAATAAATACAAATATTTAGTTTTTCTACTAATTCATATTTTTTGTAAGATTTGTGTAGATCATTTTATTCCTCATTTGTGTTTTTATATCTTAGGCAATGTCATTTTCCATAACTTCACAAGGGAAAGGTTTTAAGCACTAATTAAATAAACATTTTTTAATTCTATTTTTTTTTCGTTTGTTTGTTTGTTTGTTTGTTTTTGTCTTGGTCACTCAATTCACCAAAAAATATAATAATTATATAATAATAATAATAATAATAATAATAATAATAATAATAATAATAATAATACGCTTTATTTGTATAGTGTTTTTCACAGACAGCAGTCACTAAGTGTTTCACAATAAAAGGCAGGAACACTGGGATTTTTAAACAAAAGAATAAAATAGTCGGAACCCCAGTAATAGGACTTTTCTTTCAAAATGTTGAAACAACTGACAGCACTTTTATTTAGCTTAATTTATCAAAGGCAATATTTACAGATGTTTTCCCTCATAACCTGGCATTTAATAACAGCTACACATTTTCAAAATCAATTTTTTGTTTTGTTTTATCTACAGTGGCTCTGATACTCAACACTCAGATTCAAGTCAATTCAATTGACATTGGTGAAGGTTTTGATATTTGATTTATAAATTATATGTTTTATAAGTTCACACTTCAGCCCACTCCATTTCAGACATTATTATTTATTTATTTATAGTATTTCATAAATAAACTTAAATTATTATTATTATTCCCCAAGTTTTTAGGTCTCTTCAAATGATTTGATTCCGACTTCCTCTGCCACAGACTTGACTGATTCTGCAGTCTAATAGCAGTCGGAAAAAAGGCAATCTCAGATGTTCATTGGATGCTCTCTGTTGTTTAAAAGCTGAATGCAAAGGATATTGTGGTTAACACTGATCTGAGGAGTGCTGGGTCTGTTCCTGGAAACAGTTTCATTGATGTTGTCAAAGACAGTGTCTGGTTCAGTTCTTGGTTGAACTTACACATGTGACTCAGTTGATAAACAACATGTCTCAGTCTCACTGCCACAGCTCCCCACTCTGACACAGATCTTCTCTTTAACTGTAACATGCCCTCAGTAGCACCATCAGTTGCTCCCACCCAATGCTAGTCCTCCTCCCTCACTTCTCTCACTTCAGGAAACTCTAACTGCTCGGATTAGTGTCAAACCATTTAAGTCACAGATCAGTCCAGAATGTTATTGTTTAAGTGAAAACTTAATGGCTGCACTCATGATAGGATTTGTTGAGCCTCTAGTTCAATTATTTGTCTTGGAGTTCACATTTCCCATGAAAATCTTTGTCAACAAGCGGCTTGTACCTCGTGTACCTTGTACCACTTCCTGTTCCTATTCAGAGCCTCTGTATCTCTTCCTCATGTCTCTGAAACCAGAGGAACACCATAGACACTACTTCCTTGTAGATGCAGCAAAAAAAGGAATTTTGAGTTTTAAATTTGGGTCTTTCGAAAGTTTTTAAATTTTTTACATATTTTATAGATAGAAATTGTGTAAAGAAAACATGCATGTGTGAATGTTTAAACAACTTTTAGTAAAGTTCTAAAAAACTTATTTTTATAAGTGCACATACATAACTTCTGTTAATTCTTCCCCGGTCAGTGTGAGCCCCCCCCCTGTGTGTCTCACACAATGCCTCAGACGGACTCCTACTTGGTTATATACTGAGCTGTTTATATCACGGCCACCCAGTCCACACACACACACACACACACACACACACACACACACACACACACACACACACACACTTATTTCCCATATGAAGAAAGCAGGCAGGAATTCAGGAAGTGGGCCATTTTACCCTGGAGCCCATTTACAGTACCAAGAGAATAGATCTCAAAGGGTGCGGTATGGATGTGTATTTAAGCAGTGTGTCTGTTGTGTGTGTCTGGCAGGAAAGGGTCCCATAAGAGGAAAAACAACAACAGCTTTAGGTGCACATGTTTTCTTCATCGCAGAGGGGAGTCAAACGCACCTATACAAGATGATTATGTAAAGTGTTATGCTTCTGAAAAGAAGAGGTTTGTCTATTCAGAAGCTAACCTTGATCCATAACAGTAACCGTTACACAGTCATTTTCCAGCCACCGGTTGTGAACCATAGATGTTTAGAAAGATGGATGAAATGGCACCTCATTGTAGAGACATATTAAAGCCACAATTTATTTTTACCATTTAAAAACGTTATTAGGATACATGCTTGGTATTCACATCCCCAATTCCGAAAAAGTTGGCGCACTGTGTAAAATGTAAATTAGAAAGAGAATGCAGTGAAGTTTGTTTGTAAATCATAAAATCATAAAAAAAATAATAAATAGAAAATAACAATAGATTATAAACAACATATCAGGTGTTGTCCAGGCAAAATGAGAGAGAATAAGGGCTGGCGACGCTAATAGAGTGAGCTGAGCTCAGGCAAGCGATTTTGTCGCATTTGGTGTGAACTCTCCCTAAGCTGAGCATGTCAACGTACTGAGTGAATTGTGTTTGTGTCCCATCAGGATCGGCTGTTTTTTGTGATGGAGTACGTCAACGGCGGTGACCTGATGTTCCAGATTCAGAGGTCCAGGAAGTTTGACGAGGCCCGATCTCGGTTTTACGCAGCTGAGGTCACTTCTGCGCTCATGTTTCTGCACCGGAATGGAGTTGTATACAGGTAAACATGCTATGTGTCATTATTGAAATGATAATTGTGATTATCATTTTAGTAAAAGGGTCAATTCATATTGATACATTTTGGTTTGTAAACAGCATGGTTGCATGCACATCTTGGTGCTCTCAGTTACACTGACTGCAATACATTTTCAATGGCAGAAACTTTGCAAGTTGTGCATAAACAAGATAGTTTTGACAAATGTATCCAAAAGATGACATGTGTTTAATGTCAGAGCTTCGAGAAAGAACTACTAGCTAGATACTAAGCTGTTTTTTAAAACCAGGGCAATTAGCCATCAAATTGTGCCAGCATGGTGGGCTAACAATAACTAACTGTATTAACTAACAAATGAATTAGCTTATGTTACAGCTATCAATGTTCTAAGTATCTTTATTGTCCTACAAGGGCAAATTATTTCTGCAGCCAGCTCAACATAAACATACAGAATACAGAGACAACACAAACTTCAAACATCCAACAAAATGAATGTCACAAGAAACCCAAGACATGATGTGTAATCAGTAAAAAAATAAAATAAGAATAAAAACTCAATAATACATTGATAATGCTAATGTATCCTCCGGTTTTTGTACTGTTGCAATGTGCTCCTTTCTCAGTCAGTTTGTCATCTAGAAACATATTTTAGCAGTGTTAGTTTTTCCAGTAGCTTTTATTGATGTTACTGGAACTCATGATCATTTGAACACTGATTCTTTTTTCAGGATTACCTTGCTAACAGATTGACTTTAAAGATAATTTAGCTGATGGCCTAATATCATTTCACATATTTTTTTTTTTTTTTTTACAGACGTTGCATAATTCAAGTCAGAATTTCAGAGACATTTTACTCTGTTCAGTCATTCTCCTAAACCACAACATTATAAGGGCAAAAAAATCATATCTTAACCATAAATGTCTTATTAATAAATGTAAACCCTAAATTACAAACTAATGGGATATTTACATGATTGTTTATATACATTTGCTCAAAGTCAAACAGTTGAAGTTCCAGCTAATCTGGAGACATTAAAGTTTGTCTTTTTGCAACATTGGATTTTGTAAATATTATACAGTTCTATGGATATTGCTAGAATACACTGCATTAGTAAAAAGTACATTTTCACTCTCCTCTGCTTCTTTAACCTTCTGTGATCCACAGAGAAGCATGGACATAGTGCTTATTTGATTTAGTGAGTTCAAGCTGAGCCAAGTGTCTCCATTACAGTATGGATGTAACCCTTCTGTAGAAAGAAAATGAAAACAAACATTGAGTGTAACTCCTCACATACTAAAGAAAATGCCAAAACAAATGTACTTTGTGCTGGCAAGTCTTCCCTGACATTACATAATCTTTCAGCTTTGCCACAAAAAGCAACTGAAGAATCAAAGCCATTTTCTTTGTCCGATCAAATCAAAACCAAATGAAAAAGTCCCCATTTTTCATGAGCTTAACTCAAATATCTAAGACTTTTTCTATGAACACAAAAGGCCTATTTCTCTCAAATATTGTTCAGAAATCTGTCCAAATCTGTGTTAGTGAGCACTTCTCTTTTGCTGAGTTAATCCATCCACCTCACAGGTGTGGCATCAAGATGCTGATTAGAGAGCAGGATAATTGCACAGGTGTGCCTTAGGCTGGACACAATAAAAGGCCACTTTAAAGTTCAGCTCATTAAAAATGGAGGCAAAAACAAAAGTGTTGCATTAAAAAAAGGCCTGTTTTAAGACTGAACTGAGGGTCACAGCTAAATATGTTGATATAACCTTTTGTGTTTTATGCTGTCTTGTAGTAAAACAGCTGCTTGATATTGTATGCCTGTTATGAAACGTAAACCGGTCGACCCTAGAGGCTCATTGTGTCTTTGTCGAGCAGCAAATTACCTCACTGTCCTTCAGTGAACATACTATTATCTCTCTGTGAAGATGTCTTAGTCATAATATCATTGTGTACAAGCAGCAAACACACAGCCGGTTCCACAAAGCAGCGCTCTGCCCAATCACAACACCATTGTCCCAGAGCTCAGAAATAACTGATGCAAGAAAACTCAACATACAATTTTATTGTACCATGAATTTATTAGTAAAGTCTGTGTTTGAAAAGTTGGCATTGATGTCTTTACTCAAAAATCGAGGTCCCAGAATAACCCTAAGTGCTGTACACCAAAAAGAGTGATGCGATGAAAATACTGCAGCTTTGACACTTGATACAAGACATTGTTTTATTAGTTTATCTTTTATTTAACCTGGTGATATTCTCATAGAGATTAAAAATCTCTTTTCCAAGACAACATTGTGATGAATTACAATGTCTGCAAAATAAAGGCGGAATACAAGAAGTTTATTCCCTACAATGTTTGCAGATTTATTTTGTGATTGTGGTAGAGGTGTGTAATTGAGTGATTCACGGATGTTGTCCTAAAAGGTCAGGTGAATCCTCCAACACCACAGCAGTCTTAGGGCCAGATCTACTAAAGTGTAGTGCGATTGCACAACCTGTTTTTGTAGCAAAAAAAGCATAAATCATATTTGTCATGTTTTATATTTACCCGTTTAGATCAGGAAGGGTGTAGACACAGGAGATTTTGCGACTGGTTGATGTATTTGTGGGAGCTTTTTTTCACAGCACAAAAACCGGGGAGGCAAGTATTTAAATGAGGCACGCAGCTTAATTTACAATGGATTGCGACTTGTAAAATCAGTAAATAGCGTCAAAATTTTACGTCAAAAGAAAACACGTCTTAACATTTATGAGAGCACCAGAGAAGTGTGTTATTGTTCACATTTCCACCACTAAAGTGTGTTTATTTGTATTTTACACACTTTTGTTGAAATATTTTTGCTCTTTTTTTGTCTGGAGCCATGATTGGTTTCAAGCAGCAGATGAAACTTTAAGTCACATTTGTGTTGTGAAATAATGAAGCCTTATGGCCTCGACACACTAGGGGCAATGTTGCTCCTTCTGTATTTATTTCTAATGGAGCTTCGGCAAAAGTACTGCTTGATACCCTGATACTTGAATAAACATCGGAAATACCACCAACAAAAACATTTAGGCCTTGTTGTAACAATAATCACAAGCACTTGGAACGGCAGCCTGATTCCATATTCAAGAAGAAGCAAAGCCAACAGACCAATACTGTTTTGGTTGTCACTAAGGTTTCCTTTGTAACCTGATGTTGACCTGTATGTTCTATTCAGTCTGTTTTTTAAAGGTCATAAATATCCATATAGCACTGCGTCATAAAACGCTCCACAGAAACACCCAGCGTTCCTCAAAAGAGGAAACAGGTCAGGAAGTCATTAAAACATGTTTAGAGCAGATGTTTACAAGGTCACTTAAGGTCAGTGAAATGGGATAAAAGTTACTTAAAGTGATAGGTTTGCTTAGGTTTTTTACACCTTGCATCAAGTCACCATGTCCGCTCAGCACATCAAGGCTCCAACTGCGCCACGACAAGAATAAACAGCCGTGTCTGCTCATCAGTTAAACTAATAACAGATTGTAATGATTCTTCAGCCTGTTAGCTTTTTTCTACATCAGCCTGTTTTCCTTAGAAGGTTGAACAACTTTCATCTTGTTTATCTGATCAGAATTTGGCGGGGAATTTTCTTTTCTTTGGCCCCCCAAATGCAAAATAAGTCCAAAGTCAGCTGACATAAGAGAAAATCTTGCCCAAGTTTAATCAGAGACAACCCCAGTGCCCTACCTTTTTAGCAGAGCTGTTTTTTCCGCTCTAATCCTGTGGAAAGCTGTGGAAAGCTGTGGAACAGGACACACACAGGGTTTAGCATTTTATCCAACTCTTCAAAGCACCTAAAAGCTAGATTTTTAAACATTTTTTTTGTTTTGTTTAAACAAAGGAAATAAAAACTTCACTGTAGCTCTCTGATCTTGCACCTGTAAACGGTGACTCTTTTGTATACCACATGTTTGACAGTATTTACATATAAAGTAACAATGCAACCTTTTACTTGAAGCCTCCAAAACGTAACTGAAAACTCCTTCCCACAAGCACACATAGCCACCTGCCTTTTCTATTTATTTAAAAACTAACACTCAAGTAATTCTTTAAAAATACATTGCATCAAAGCAAAATCTTGAGCATACCTTAAACATCTAGCTCTGAGTTCACATACCGGGCTTTAGCCAATCACATGCTCTCTCCTGAATAAGGGATTTTCCAATTGGTCTACACAGATTACAGGAAGTAATGGCTGCTGATAAAACACCACTAGATATTTAGCACTTGGTTAAGTCTTTTTACACAGAAAAAGGAAAAACAGAGAGAGAAAAGGGAGGCAAAGTGGATAAAATATAGTCATTTTCATACACGTCTTTTACCAAAGATAATGTTTTTGAAAAGCTTCAAAATGGACTTTGAAGTTTTTAAAAAAGCTTACAGCTGAGTTTAATACACTGAGACTGTTGCCATCACATTGTCACTAAAGACACGTGACTTTTATAAGGGTCAGATGCCAGACTCTATTCTGGTAAGACTTCGATGTGTTTTCCTTGTGATCTCAGAAGCCCGTTTGTTCAGTCTGGATGGTGCCTGCTGGACCAGGACTTATTGTTTCACACACTTAAAAAGGCTTTACTAATGATTCTGAGAAAGTGTGTGTGTGTGTGTGTGTGTGTGTGTGTGTGTGTGTGTGTGTGTGTGTGTGTGTGTGTGTGTGTGTGTGTGTGTGTGTGTGTGTGTGTGTGTGTGTGTGTGTGTGTGTGTGTTTTGGTTTTCTGGCACAATCCAGATCATTCATCAGCATTAGAACTGTGAGCTGTGTTGTCTCTTCAGAGGCTCATTTGACAGTGGAACTGGAGAAAAACAGTAATCTGACTGGAGTAGCCATGTTATTATTATTAATATTAATATGTTAATACAAACAGCTTAAACTTCAAATGTACTGTTTAAGACCTGATTTAAATCACTAACCCTGTTTAGGAAATGGTCAGCTTCACTCTGCCGTAGAGTAGCAAGAAATATAGAGCTATTTAAAACATTGATGTGTTTTTAATTGTCTTTTTAAAACCAACCAATATCTGTTTAGCACATTTTCCCTTTTTTTTTTTGTTTTTAAATGGCTGTGACTTTCTGCATTTGGTCGGAAAGTCCCAACTATCGGCAAATGCGCTTTCACACTATAAACAAACCAGACCTTGGTTCAGTTTGGACCATCTCTTATGGTCGAGATAAAAGAGCAGCTGTTTGCTCTGAACCATGGCCCCCTGGAGCTTTCATTCCTGAAGATTTGGTTCCAACCAACGGGAAAGTTCGGACCAAACAGTGCGGGTGTGTTAGTGGTAGTGTTGAGGTTAACCAAAATTAATATTTATTCATTTAGCAGACACGTTTATGCAAAGTAACTTACTTCAAGCTTCCATTCACCAGTGTTACAGCTGGAACACCACTGGAGGCAAGGACACAACAAATGTGGGGAGGGCAGGAATTGAACCGGCAACCTCCCATTTATGGGACAACCGCTCTACCACTGAGCCACATTGATTACAGATGATATTAAACCCCTAACAGACATGTTTGTTAGCTTAAGCTCTATTTGAGAATTGTAAACCCTTGAGCTTTTACTTTCATAGAAGGCTAATGTTTAGTCTCACTTTTAAGCGTTAAACATTGTCGGATAAGATCATGACCAATAACTTGGTCAGTGGATTATTATTAATTTTAATAATTCATAGTTTATAATTAATAGACTTTCTGGGATAGAAGGTCATAAACACAGCAACGTCAATAAAAAAAGACTTCTGTCTGACCTGCTGACCATTCGAGGATCACATGAATGCAACATTAGTGTGGTTTAATTTCCATGTTTAGTTTACTAATAAGTTAAATATCCAGACACTTGCTAATGTGCTGAATTGCAGAATTTGCCACTGTCTAAAGCCCTTTTATCTGCACACCCATTCTGTGCTGTCGGTAGAGTTATAAGTTGCACTCAAACAAACACTCATAACTGTGAGCTTTGGACCCAACTTCAACTTGAGTTCACTAATGGAGAGATTCATGATCCACTTTAATCAGTGTTTTTTCAGCCTGTTGTTTTGACAGAGGGAAATAGCGTGACTGAACTAACACATGCATTAACGATGACTGATCTACCTGCTCCTCTGCTGCTGCCTCTCCCTGAACCCAGCAGCAGATGAACAACAAGGGCTTTGAGAACATTATGTCCCATCTGGCCTTTTCCTCCTCAGCCCCTCCTTTCTTTTCTCCCCCATCATCACCCGCCTCCCACCTCCCCTCCTCTGCACCACACCCTTTCTCCCAAAAATGGAAGAGAACAAACAAACAAACATAAAGAAAATGAACAGTAGCACAGGTCGCTCTGCTTCAGTGCCTCTATAAGAGCAGAAATGGGACAGAGTGGATGCTGCTCGGTGCACGTTCAGACCGGTCTGACTTACAATCTCACATCACAAACATGAGGTTCACTGAGTTTGTATAAGTGACTGTGGAGAGGTTTTAAAGATCTTCAAGTATCCGTTTATAATAACCGTACAAAGGTTGGGACCATTTTATTTTAGGACATTTCAGAAGCATTAATATGTAATAGCTCATTGGGAAATGATAAAAAATAGAATTAAAAAAATGCATGCTAAGAAGTAAAAAAAAGGTTGTCTTACTGTACTGATGTTTGGCTTGAAAATGAAAGTACAAAAAAAAATAAAAAAGTTGGATTTATGCCATTTAACTAAAGAAGATGGCTGCACCAAGAGTTTAACTTAATCTTAGGGTGCATTCACACCAGCGGTCTGCTTTGATCAAACTCTCATTTGTTTGCTCGAAAAATCCGGTTTGTTTGGGGAGGTGTGAATGCACAATCAAACTTTGATTCAAACCAAAAAGCCAACCCTGGTCTGCCTAAAAACACAGGTCTCAATTCGCCTCCAAGTCAACCCTGGTGCAATTCAAATGAGGGGAGAAAGCAGAGCGGCTCAAACAGCAAACCAAAGGCAGGAAGCGGACCGTGGCGCTACTGAGGAAAAATTAAACCAAAACAAATGCACATGTGGAGCAAGAGTGGAGAAAATAGCTCGTTTTGGAACATGAATTGGTGGTAAAAGCGCTGACAGAAATATGAATAGACAAAAATATATCACAGTTACTGTCACAAAAACAGTGTTTATTGGGGAAGATTGTAAAGTATATTTTTTTTATATTCTTGCTTTAGATTCCTGTAGTCTGATGCTGTTCCGTGTTTTATTTTTGTGGCAGAAAAAAAAGTTGCCCTGCACAGGCCAGCAGAGTAGCGCGTTTTGTATTGTTTCTTGTCCTCTACTTCAGAAATGATTGCTGCAGCACCAACACATGCAAGGGGGCTAACTGTGTTATTCAGAAGGTTTGGTTTGAAAATGGATTGCATCATTTTAAAATTAGATAGTGGAACATGCTATTACATTATGTTACACTGTTAAACACAACTTTGTTGTTTCCATACAGCAGAGAGAAATACAGAGTATTTTTATTTAATTTTAATCTTTTTTTAGGACCAAGAATAAGTTGGACTGACAGGAGCTGTAATGGTCCAGCCTGTAGCATAGTTTCATGTGCAGATGAACTCCAGTAATACAGTAAAAGTCTATCTTCAATTACTATGTCCAAAAAAACATAGTACGATTCAGCAGCACTATAAAATGAACAATACACTTCTGTAAATTGAGTTGAAAAGGAGCATTACGGAAGATCCAGTGTCATGCGTGTTCACTGTGCACGCCCTCGTGCACAAACAAACAACAACTGAAGAAGAATCTGCTGGTTTCAAGAGCACTGGAGGCCTGTCTCTTCCCCGTGTTCACAGGATTCACTTTCAACTTTGCCGCGAGCGTTGCTTAATTTACTTATGGGGGCAAATCAGGAAGTGAGAAGCAGGTAAACTAGCACGCACGTGCATTACGTCACGTCCACTGAAACAGAGCGGGAGTTTCAATCCCAAAACCTTCTCATTTTATTGATTGTACAGGCTTATAGATGCAACCGCGGAAAATTCACATGGCTGTTGCTGATGCATGTATGGGTAAAAAAATATATATATATATAACTATTGAAATTTTTTAAAGTTAAACCTAGATCACAGTTAAAAAAGCGGTTTATAATTTTATTGAAACAGGATTACATTTTAACTGGGTTTATTTAGATAATACCTTAGTGATCCATTAATTTATTTAAATTGGTTTATTGCTTGTTGCAATAAAGAAAAGGTGAAAGCAGAAACATATCTCTTTGAATTAGAGACAAAACGTCTTCACCTTGAAAACTGAGTCCAAATGCTTTTGCTTTAACCTTTTCATTGAGATAACGTGGATGACTGAGAACCTCCACAGACATGTTGCTTATTTCAATGTAACTTTTACCATTTTAACATTTAAAACTTGTTGAGTTCTTCTTCTTCTTTCGTGTGTCGTCATCAAATGTCCAGCTCAGTAGAACTCAGCCACGTTCTCATCTCAGGTCCCACGTCGAAGAGGCCGGCCTCCGAAGGTGGTTTATACAGTGGACAGGTGGTAATTATGTGCTCAGCGGTCTGCTCTGGCTCCCCACACTCACACACTGCTCTGTCCTCCAGGCCCCACTTCCTCATCGATGCTTTGTAACGTCCCACCCCAGTTCGCAGGCGGTTTAGCAGAGTCCATTGCCGACGTGGCAGATCCTCTCCTTCAAGACCGCCTCCAGGGTCAAAGATGTAACGGTGGATTCGTGAGGGTCCTGCTGACTCCCACTCCTGCTTCCAAGCTGCTGCGAGCCATGCCTCTGTAGACAGGTCCTCAGGGATGGACCTGAGCAGGTCTTGTGCCGCCTTGTTGTACGGGTGGCGGGACTTCAGTCTATGAGGAGGCAGTGCTGTTGTGGTGGTATTGTGCAGGATATGCCAGTTGCATCTTTGGGCTTTCCTTGCAAGAGCGAGGGTAGCAGCCTCGTCGGAGGCCGGCTGGGGCAATTCCTGCTAGTGTTGGCAGATGGTAGGGGGGTAGAATTCAGGCAGCCAGTTATAGAAGGGCGGTGTTTATGGCAGTGTCGACTTTCCTGGCGTGTGGGCTTCTGCACCAGGCTGGGGCACAGTATTCAGCTGTGGAGAAGACGAGCTACTGTTGATATTCAAGCACCTTGGCAGTTGCACCCCAGCTAGTACCAGCGACGTCGAATTATTGCCACCCTTGATGACACTTTGGCTGTCACTTCTTCAAGGTGTTGTTTGAATGTTAGAGATCTATCCAGGCGACGCCAAGGTACCGTGGGGCTTGCTGGAACTCAAGACGCTTGTTATTAACGAATATGTCCAGTTCCCGCCTGGCCTCACTGTTGTTCAGGTGGTAAGCTGCTACAACTGTCTTGCCGATGCTGAGCTGTAAACGCCACTCACGCAGGTAGGCTGCCAAGGTGTCCATGTCCTGGTTTAGGCTGGCCTGTATCTGCTCCCATGTTTGTTGTCTCATCATAATGGCCAGGTCCAGCGTAACCATATTTCCGGATGTTGTTTCCGTAAGTCATGGATGTAGATATTGAATAACATCGGTGCAAGGACAGATCCCTGCGGAACACCATTCCTCAGCCTTCTAAGTCTGCTGCATTGACCGTCACTTGTCTTTAAGGTGAAGCTGCGGTTCGTCACCATCTCAATGATGAACTTCACCATGTGCCGGTCGGGAATGATCTTTAGTAGCTTTAGGTGGAGTCCGCGCGTGCCAAACGGTATCGTAAGCGGCTGTAAGATCAAGCAGCACTACTCCAGCCTTCTGTTTTTCCTGAAAGCTGTCCTCAATGTCTTGGGTGAGCAGTGTCACCTGGTCAACCG
This sequence comes from Perccottus glenii, assembly GCA_024416835.2. Taxonomy (NCBI): domain Eukaryota; kingdom Metazoa; phylum Chordata; class Actinopteri; order Gobiiformes; family Odontobutidae; genus Perccottus; species Perccottus glenii. The sequence continues at coordinate 24,674,138 of CM044552.2, read as the reverse complement.
TTGACTGACCGCCGAAGCCAGCTTGTTCCGTGGGAGTTGAGGGTCCACTATTGGCTCGATACGATTATAGATCAGCCTCTCCAGGGTTTTGAATGGAACACAGAGCAGTGAGATGGGTCGGTAGGATTTGGGGTCTTCCGCAGGCTTGTTTGGTTTTGGAAGGGCTATAACAGCAGCGCTGGCGCCATATCTTCGGGAGCTTGGACCTCCGAAGGCATGTCGAGTAGAATGAGCAGAGCCATACAGATGTTCTTACACTCTGGTGAGTCACAAACTCAGGGTGGATGTAATCATGGCCTGGTGCTTTCCCTTGTTTGGTCTTACTCAAGGCAGTCTGGAGTTCAGCTGTTGTAAATTCCCTGACAAGTTGGCGTCCACACTAGCTGCTCTATACAGGAAGTCACCTGGTGTGATATTGTGCGGGCAAAGTTCTTATCAGCATCAGAGAAACAGCTGTTCTTAAGGAGCTGGGATGCGATGGCATTTGCTGTTATTGGGCACCGGGAGGTCGATGGTGTTCTACCTGTCAGCTGGTTTATTGTCCGCCACGCCTTACGGCTGGAGTGGGTGAAGTCAATTGACTGAACTACTTCTATCCACCTTGACCTACGGGTGGCATCTAGCTTCTGCAGAAGTACCGTTGCAGATTCTTCAACTTCCTCCCTGGAGCTTGCCTGCTGGTGGACATGCAGGAGGTGGCTGCATTCTCCATCCCAGCCCGGGATGTAATTTGTGTTAAAGCCACGGGGGATGGTTTTCCTTGCTGCCCCAAGGAGTACTCTGCAGTAAGCTGCATACCCAGCATCCACATCAGCGTTGTCTGGATCTGGGAGACAGAATGATGCTTTTTCTGTCTCCTCAGTGAATGACTGCCAATTTGCCTTACGAAAGTTCCATCTCCTGACGGGTTTCCTACAACTGGCTGCACCAGGGATGGGACCTTTATGATGGACGGTCGGTGGTGTGAGCGGGGGAATCTGTCCAGGACACGCCTCTCTGGCTTTTGAGCCGTGTGCCACACAACGAAAGCCAGGTCCGGGTTGGTGTGGGTATTCCAGCGTGCTGAAAAGAAGCTTGGAGGTTCTTTGGGGTCGAACAGCAGCAACGCATTGGCACTGGAGGCCCATTGGCTTAATATCTCTCCATTTGGTGTAGTATGGCTGTAACCCCAATCTATGTGTTGGCAGTTAAAGTCCCCTGCATAGATGGCGGGTGCAGGTGCCGGTGGGAGTGATGCCATGGTCAGCATTGATGGTGGGGGCTTGTAGACATTGACAACCGTTGTGGTCTGCACCTTAGTGGACAGCCATTCGATACTCGAGCCTGGTGGAGATTGGCCAGTGGCTGTCCAACTAAGGTCGTTCCTTACAAAGGTTGCAAGTCCGTGCTGTTTGCTGTGGGTAGACCCAGCAAGCTGGAAACCGGGCAGCTTGAGGATGTTATCGCTGTCACGGTGTGTCTCCTGAAGGAGGACGGCTGCTACTTTGTGGGAATCAGCGAGGTGGTAGATGACTTCCATTTTGGCGGTGGTAAGGCCCTCTACATTAAGTTGGAACACCGACAGACCTTGGTACTCGATGGTCGGGATGGTCACTCGTCCTGACATGGACGCACCATGTCCCTTCGGTCTCTTGCACCTCGGTCTGCCAGCTAGATGATGACTGGTTGGCGACATTAGTTTCGCAAGCTGGTCTTGCACCATTTCTTGCTACTCTCGGAGGGGGCCACGTGAAGGCTGTCGTCATCCCCCCACTTGTTGAGTGATGTTGGGTTAACACATTCAGGCCCCTTTAGCTAAATTTGCTTTTGCTGCTTGGGCAGACAAATTTATGGTTTTGTAAAAAAAAAAATAAAAATGTTAAAGACATTCAATGAAATCTTACAAAAAATTTTGTGTAGCACAAATTTTCGTCTTTGTGAAAATATCCAGATACTTTTGTTGAGCAAATACTTTTCATGACATAGACATTTTATTTTCAGCATTTTCAATATTATTGGTCCTGATAGTACGACAACATCTGAGTTCAACCCTGCTGCTCTACTTTTAAGCTCAGTCTTTTCATGCTTTAATAAATATTTTCTTTATTGTGACCATTTGCGTCATGTATGAGTTCTACATTATAGGGTTATCTATATACATTAGATTGCCAAAAGTATTGCAAAAACTATCCATATCATGAAATTCAGGTGTTCCAAACACTTCCATAGCCACAAATGCTTAAAATCAAGCACCTAGGCATGAAGAATACTTCTACAAACATTTGTGAAAGAATGAGTTGCTCCCAGGAGCTCAGTGAATTCTAGTGTGGTACCATGATAGGATGCCACCTGTGCAAGTCCAGTCGTGAAATTTTCTGTCTACAAAATATTCCACAATCAACTGTTAGTTGTACTGTAACAAAGTGGAAGTGATTGGGAACAACAGCAACTAAGCCACAAAGTGGTAGGCCATGAAAAATACACAGGGCAGGGTCAGCGGATGCTCAGGCACGCATAGGTCACCAACTGTCTGTCAATAGCTACAAACCTTCAAACTTCATGTGATCTTCAGATTAGCTCAACCATGGCCGAGCAGCTGCCTCCTAGCCTGACCAAGTGCAATGCAAAGCGTCAGATGCAGTGGTGTAAAGCACGCCGCCACTATGCCTCCTCCTCATCCGGCTCCCCTCCTTGTTCTTTGGAGCAGCGTTAAGAGCTTTGGGACAGCACTAAAGGTGGAGGACAGAGAATAACTTCCCGGGTTTTAACACGTTATTGCACTAGAATAGAGAAGTGTCTCTTACATGCAATGGTTCATCTGTGAATGTTGTAATAAATCCTGTTGTTTGTGAACCTTATATTTGCCTAAACAAAAAGAAAGAACGTTGTATCAATGTTTAAAATGTAACAAATATTCTTTGCAAACATTTAGATCACACTAAATTAAATTTATGAAGTTATTTGGAGATCTTGCTGCAGATACAGTTGTAAATGTCATCAAAAATGGACTTGGCTGCAGGTGACCCTGAGAAGAGAGATGTCCCATTGTGCATTCTTCTCTCCTCCTTCTCTGTCCTCTCTGTGGCTCCTCTGTGGGCGGGACTAAGATGTGAGGAGAGGTTCTTGCTTCCAGGTTTTGGTCAAATAAAAAGCACTCTAAAACGGGATACACAACTTGATCTTTACATAAATGACTGCTTTTACAACATACTTTATGGGATAAAGCGATTTTCACTCAAATACAAAAAAAAATAAGTTAGGTTACAGGATCTTCAAGGAAAAAAATCATAATTATATTACGTTAAACAATAAGCTTGTTAAAAAGCACTTTAGAAAGGAAACAGAGTGAACCTCCAGCGTACAGCAAACGCCCAAACCGCATCTTTGAGCTCCCGAGGCAAACCTCGACAAAACCCAGAGTCTGAAAGGGATTTAGCGAGACAGACCGAGAAGTGTTGGATATGTACTGGACACTTTTTCCGCAAATTTGCACAAACTTGCTTCATTGCTAACACAAGTTACTGCTCACATTCTCTCTGTTCTCTCGTAACACATTAACATTAACATACTTTTTGTTTTGAAGAGAGTAAAGCTCAGCCTCAGACACAGACTCAGGCACAGACCGGCCAGACCGTGGTCTTTGCTAAAGTGGATTTAAACTACTATTTACATTGTGTAGTTACAATTGTGCTGATACTGTGCACATCCACCTCCTGTACGGACTGTGACACTGACAGGAGGGCGGTTTGTGTTTCACCCCTAGGCCATCCCGAGGAGTATCGTGGACCGTCCCCTTTAGTTTTGAGTCCTGGCTGGGGCGCGGGATGGAAAGCAGTGGGGAGCCAGATGTGGCCCATGGGCCGCCAGTTAATGATCAATGCCTTAGTTCCAGTAAAAAGAACAGTTAATGCTTCAGCATACCAAGATATTTTTGGACAATTTCATGCCCCCAACTTTGTGAGAACAGTTTGGAGATGGTCCCTTCCTGTTCCAAAATGACTGCGCACCAGTGCTCAAAGCAAAAGCCATAAAGACGATAAAGATGAGATTGGTGTGGAAGAACTTGACTGGCCTGTACAAAGTCCTGACCTCAACCCGATAGAACACCTTTGGGATGAATTAGAGTAGGCCTTCTTGTTCATCATCAGTTGGAAGAATGGTCAAACTTAAACACACTCCTAAACAATTTGGAAAGCTTTCCTAGAACAGTTGGGTGCGCCAACATCATATTAAATCCTATGGTTTAAGAATAGGATGTCACTCACTTTCATTTGCATGTAAAGGCAGACGAGCAAATACTTTTGGCAAAATAGTCTACATAGTTTGATATTGCATAGAATATACAGATATCGATAAATTTATACTTTACATTGTGTTTGTTCTTTCAATTTTCTATAATAGAGAAGATCTTCTGTGTTCAGACCTATATTCTGTCACAGCTGATGAAGACAGAACCACACTATTCATAGTTAGTTATTGAATATACCAAACAATTCACTGCAGCTTTTTTCCCTCCTTGAAAACAATCATTATTTGAAATGATGTGGTGAGAAAAAAATTCATTTGAATTTCTACATTTTCACCCCTGTGGTCGTTTCCTATCAGTACATTTAGTAAAACAAATTAGACTAAAATGCTTCTTATTTGACAATTAGATTTAGACAATATTTTAAAAACTAATATATTTGTTTTGTTTCATTTTCTAATCCCTTCTGATGTTTTGACAGCACAGTCACCACAGCACAGTTCTTGCCACTGAGTGCAACATCTATGTTGTGTCTAGCAACAACAGGGACGGCAAGGAAAACCTGTTCTATAGCACAAACTTTGATTTGAAAATGTACTTTCTGATCAGTTAATTTGCAGACTTATGCCTTTTGACCCGCAGAGACAAACTACAGACTTGTATTAAAACTAAACTTATACCAATTTAATCTGTGTGTAAAGTGTGACTAGGGTCGCGTTATTAGCCGGTCCCATGGGCTGAACTTCTGGGACATTCAGTTGAATAACAGCAAAGCCCCTCAGCTCAACCAGGGCAGCACACTCTCACAAACAATCAGTCTCAATTCAGAGCATTTCCTGTGTTGCATGTTCATCTTGAGTGATTTTTCCATTACGTCATCAGCGGCTACCCCCATGCACTGTGACAGCTAACCCCACTCCCACTCCTCCGCTCATCCCTCCCTCCATCCGTCCCTTCATCCATTTATCCTGTCTTTTCTGAGAACATATGCTCCCAATCCACTAGACACAGCTTTCTGGAGACAAGGGGCCGTCAATACGTCGTGTGATGCCAATGAAGGTTTTTCCTCTTGATAGTCAACAAGATGTTTTGTGTTTGTGAAAAATCATCAAAAATCTGTTAAATAAAAAAGCCCTTTATAAATACATAATTGCTATAGTTTGGCTCCAAGGCCTTCTTTAGTGCGCACTGGTACCCAAGTGTTTACCTTGCACAGCAGCTGAATTCTTGCACAATTTTGGAGTTCGCAAACTCACTATAATCCATCTTTTACTGCAGAGCGTTTGCTTGTGACCCACTTCCAGTTCAGACCAGTGGTGTTTTAGTACTGACAGGGTGAGCGTGTTTTAGTTTAGACAATGACCCGAATACCATAACTACAAAACAACATGGCTCTGATTGGATAGATAGTGCTCTAAAGTACCTGCTTGCACCTGGAAGTAGATATATGCTAAAATATATATTTACAATTTATTTGACTACTTAAGTTTACATATCCTGGCAGAAATTGTGATTTCTTTTTGGTCATTTTTTAGAGAATATAACACAGACTGTTTTTCACTCAGTTAGTGATTGGGTGAATGCATTTGTTGTCAGACAACTGTGTTTACTCTTTTTAAATCATAATGACAACAGAAACTACCCAATTGACCCTGCTCCAAAGTTTACATACCCCAGTTCTTAATACCGTGTATTGCCACCTTTAACATCGATGACAGCTTGAAGTCTTTTGTGGTAGTTGTTGAAACTTCACTTTATGCTGCTGTAGCCAATGACAGGTTGACTTAGCCTTGTGCTCTGGATTGTTGTCATTTTGGAACATCCAAGTACGGGATGATGAGTGCAAATCTTCTTCCAGTATTTTCTGATAACATGCTGCATTCATCTAGCCATCAGTTTTATCCAGGTTTCCTGTGCTTTTGTAGCTCCACATCCCCAAAACCTCAGTGATCCACCTCCATGTTTCACAGTAGGAATGGTGTACCTTTCATCATAGGCCTTGTTGACTCCTCTCCAAATGTAACGATTATGGTTGTGGCTATAAAGTAAAATTTTGGTCTCATCACTAAAAATCACTTTGTTCCAGAAGTTTTGAGGCTTGTCTCTGTGCTGTTTGGCTTATTGTAAGCGGGATGCTTTGTGGCATTTGTGTAGTAATGGCTTTCTTCTGGCGACTCAACTATGCAGCCAATTTTTCTTCAAGTGCCTCCTTATTGTGCATCTTAAACCGGCCACAGAGAGCCCTGTATTTCAGCTGAAGTTATTTGTGGGTTTGAACACTGCTGATTGGCATTCTCAATTCCTTGGATATTTTTTCATATCCCTTTCCTGTTTTATACAGTTCAATTACCTTTTCCCGCAGAGCTTTTGAATCTGTGGGAAAAGGTTTGAATTTATACACACACTGATTACAAGCAAACAGATCACAGGTGAGGATGGTTACCTTTAGTAGACAAAGACATTCAAACCCATTTCTGTCAACTTGTGCATGTTATCAGGTCAATATCACCAGAGTATATAAACTTTTGATCAGGGTCATTTGGGAAGTTTCTGTTGTCATTTTGATTTAAAAAGAGTAAACACAATTGTTTGACAATAAATTGCTTCATCCAACTATGAGTGAAAGAAAGGTTTTTGTGTTATCATTCCAATTCTTTAAAAAATGCCAACAAGCCAGATAAATCACAAATTCTGCCAGGGTATGTTTATAAATATATAAATACAATTCCCCTTCTTCTTACCCACAGCATATAAGGAATATTTTTTTATTAATAATCACCCTATTATTGCTGCATTATGGTGCAGTCTGCTTCCTGATGTGTGAGACTATCACAGAGCAATTTCACTTATGTTAACTTTACAACCGTTAATAATTCAGCCATTAAGAGACATTGTTTATATACTTAGATAACATTTTTTATGCATATCGCCCAACCCTGCTCTAATGTCATGGTTAAAAATATATTAAAAAGTGCATTAAAAGCAGCCGTAATAATTTTTCACAGAACAATACTAGCGTAAACAATAACAATATTTGACCACTTTGTTGTTCTTGCATCATTTTCAAAGATTTACAGACTTTTCTTATTAACTTGTGTTTAAAGGGAAAGTGCCTTTTTGGCCACAGAGGATTTTGTGGTTGGAACTGGCAACTCAACCCACAATATGCAGTTCTAGTAATAAATCTGTGAGATGTCTTGATCGTTTATGACAATCTCTTCGGTGTACTCAAAAAGTGACGCCAGATTTCCAAACAGTAACAGATCTGTTGTGAAATTGAGTTGGGCCTAGACAGAAAAAAAACATCTCTGGAGGGAAATCCTATATGTTGAATTACCTTCCTGTCAAGCCTTGCTCTCATATTTCCTTCCTGGCTTCGTGTTTGTAAGTTTGACCAATAAATTAATACAAAAATTATTTATTTAACTGGTTGCCTTACACTTGTATTTCAATTTTTTTGTAAAAAGGGGGTCTATTTAAAAAGCACCAGAGGTGTGTTAGAAAGTTAGTCTAAAGTGAGTTGGGTAAGATTTTACTTAATTTGAGCTGCACAACATATGATACAAATATTGTTATTGCTACTGCTTGAATGTCAATAAATACTTTGGTCCTCCATCTGAAGGAGATTAAGACCTTGTCAATGTTAGTCCATAAGAAGTTAATTGAGGGCCTTGTATTTCTTTATATATTTGAATTTCATTGAACATTTGCAAGTCAAAAAGGGTTTTTAAATATCTCATCATTATTGCAATATTTAATATGGTTATAGTTTGGTAGCTCTTTGTCAGTATGTAATCCAATATACAGTAGTTTGAGTGGACGGTGTGTCTAATCAAGGTGCAGAGACAATTTTGAGAGTTCTCTTTTATTGCATTAATTTTGCGTCTCACTTGGGGGAAACAAGACATGTGCGGCCTTATCACACTAATCAGGGAACCGGGGTTATGGTCATAACCTAAATATGTTCTTGGAGGATGTGTATAGCTCCATATAGAAGAAATACTAGCTCAAAAACACAATTCATGTAGGAATTTGGCATTACTCAGTTAAGATAGAAATACTTTAAAAACCCAATGGTAATTCATATACATAATAATTTTCTGCTTCTTGAGGACAAACATACAGTTCCATTAGTTACACAATGCACCTGCAGCCACTTAATATTGAATTTTCCTGCAACAAGGCAACATGTAATCCTCGGATTAACGTCAGCTCCATGTAAATGCAATCTCATTATTCTTCATAAGTTATCTTTGTGCCAGCTGCAGACAAGCTCTTCAGAGGTAATGTGCAGGGAGTGGCCCGGAGAAGGCCCGCAGGGGTCACTGCTTTAATTTAAACGCCACAGAACAAGTAGCTCTTTTCTGCCTCGACATGGCACAGCCAGGCACAGTGCTAGGCTGTGTAGGTTTAGGGCTGGGCATGATGGAGGTTTAGGGTTTAATGAGGAGTGGAGATAATTACAAGCTAATTAGGTGAGTTTGAAGAGAATAGTAATGGAATTAATAATAAAAACAGTTGTGCTCATAAGTTTACATACCCTTGTTTGGCCATTTTTCAAAGAATATGAATGATAACACAAAAACCTTTGTCAAACAACAGTGTTTACTTTTTTAAAATCATAATGACAACAGAAACTACCCAAATGACCCTGATCAAAAGTTTACATACCCCAGTTCTTAATACTCTCTATTACCACCTTTTAACATCAATGACAGCTTGAAGTCTTTTGTAGTAGTTTACATAGACGGTGATTTTGGCCTGCACACAAGTTGACACAAACAGGTTTGAAAGGTAACCATCCTCTCATTGTGATCTGTTTGCTTGTAATCAAGCAGGTTTGTAAAGAAAACAACCGCCATCAGCAGTCAGTTTTCTGTGCCCCACCTGTCAAACTCATCCACACCACTGATATATGTTTGCTTCCCTCTAACTGAAGCAGACGTTTCCAAGGTCATTAGTTCTAACCACCCTACTACCTGCCCGTTAGATCCCATCCCCACACATCTCCTTTAGGCCATCTCTCCATCTGTCATGCCTGCTCTCACCCACATCATCAACTCATCTCTCTCCACTGGGTCATTCCCCACAGCTTTCAAAGAGGCCCGCATCACACCACTATTGAAGAAACCCACACTCAACCCTACACTGCTAGAAAACTACAGACCGGTTTCCCTCCTTCCCTTCATTGCCAAAGCTCTGGAGCGAGTTGTGTTTAACAAGCTCTCCTACTTTCTCACACAGAACAACCTCCTGGACCAGAACCAGTCTGGGTTCAAGAGAGGACATTCCACCTAAACTGCACTGCTCTCAGTCATCGAAGCCCTGAGACTGGCAAAGGCAACATCCAAGTCATCTGTACTCATCTTACTGGATCTGTCTGCTGCTTTTGACACTGTTAATCATCACATCCTCCTGTCCTCTCTCAGGGCGATGGGTGTCTCTGGAATGGCACTGCAATCGTTCAAGTCTTACCTCTCGGGTAGGTCATTCAGAGTATCGTGAAGATACGAGGTCTCTGAGTCCCAACATCTCAATACAGGGGTGCCACAGGGCTCAGTGCTTGGACAGCTACTCTTTTCCATATACATGACATCCCTTGGCTCTGTCATCCAGAAGCATGTCTTTTCCTATCACTGCTATGCAGATGACACTCAACTCCACCTGTCATTTCAACCCGACGATCCGAGGGTCTCTGCTCGCGTCTCGGCATGTCTGAGTGACATCTCACTTTGAATGAAAGACCATCACCTGCAGCTGAACCTACACAAATCCTAGTCCAGGCTCTTGTCTTGTCCAAACTGGATTATTGCAGTGCTTTACCTGCTGGACTCTCTGCCTGCACAACCAAACCTCTGCAGCTGATCCAGAATGCAGCGTCAAGAGTGGTTTTTAATGAACTGAAGAGAGGGCAAGAAACTCCTCTCTTCATTAGGTTACACTGGCTCCATGTTGATGCCCGCATCAAGTTCAAAGCTATGCTCTTGGCCTACAAGACCACCACTGGTTCTTCACCCTCATATCTTCACTCACTAATACAGACCTATGTTCTTACCAGATCCTTGCGCTCTGCAAATGAACAACGTCTGGTGGTACATCCCAAACAGGAAAAACTCACTCTCACATACTTTCTCTGGATCTGTTCCACATTGGTGGAATAATCTACCTGCTGCTACAAAATCAGCAGATTCAGTAGCCATCTTAAAAAAAAATGCCTGAAAACACATCTCTTAAGTCAACACCTGACTACTTCCTTTCTATCCATTCCTTTTCTTCAAAAAAAAAAAAATAAATTAATAAAAATTCTCTCCTATCCTTAGCTTTGTATACTGCGCTGGGTTTAAACTGACTAGTTTTTTGTGCACTTATGCTTTTTGCTACCTTGTGTTGTTAAAATTGCTTCCATTGTTTTCCTCACTTGTAAGTCGCTTTGGATAAAAGCGTCTGCTAAATGACTAAATGTAAATGTAATCAGTGTGTGTGTATAAAAGGTTAGTGAGTTTCTGGGCTCCTGACAGACCCTTGCCTCTTTCATCTCGTGCTACACTGACGTTTCTGTATTCTGAGTCATGGGGGAAAATAATCATCAAAGGATCTGCAGGGAAGGTTATTGAACTGTATAAAACAGGAAAGGAATATAAAAAGATATCCAAGGAATTGAGAATGCCAATCAGCAGAGTTCAAACTCTAATTAAGAAGTGGAAAATAAGGGAACTATATATTTCTTTTGAAACTGCCAGGAAAATTGTTTGGGATGCAAAGAAAAACCCACAAATAACTTAAGCTGGACTCTCTGAAAAACAGTGGTTTCAAGATGCACAATAATAATAATTAAAGCCGCAAGCGGCGATAAAGGCCCTCGCCTCCCTTGAGACCGTGGGGACACGTGTACTCGAAGGACTGCATTTCGTGCTTTAAAGCGTAAACTTCACAGTAATGTCAAATAACCGGGCCTGTGCTACTGTTGGGGCCTGCTACACCACCTTGTAATTTAGAGTTAAAGGTCTCCACAATCCTGGTTTTCCTGGGAGCTGTCTGAACCTTTGAAAATAATAGATTATGCTTGGGCTAAAGCGAGAAAAACAAAGTACTGGGTGGAGATTTGAGATGACTCAGGAATCACTGCACCCCCCTGTTTAAAAAGGCAAAATGTAAATATTACTTGTCTAAAAGTAAAAGTTTACAAGTTCCAAAGGATTCTGAGGAGTTTTCTAAGACTCTAGCCTTGGCTCTGGAGGAGCCTCCTCCAAAGGAAGGATCTTGGCAATTGGGAAATGGCATTTATTTCCCAAAGAAATGGCTGCCTCTTCACAGACTCATTACGACCACAGCCACAAATATATCAAAAAACAAATTAATAACTTTTTTTTCACACGTGTCTAGATGATACTCACCAAATTTGGAGCTGTTTAGATGAAAAGCCTTTAGCACAAGGGGTGCAATTTAGGTGGTCACGCATTCCACCCAACATAGTAGATTTCCTGTTGAGTTTACGGTATGGCTGTAAGAAACTTTTCTGTTTGCCCTGAGGTGTCCTATGGATGTACCAAGTTTTGTATTTCTACATTTGAAAAAAATTACTTTCACTTTCCATAGGCACAATGCATTTTCATTTTCCAGAGGTCGCCACTTGAATTTTGGGGCCAATAAATTTGACTTTTAGTTGCACGTTTACTGGGTCAAATTGAGGATCATTTTACAGAAAAATTATAATAAAAAATATATATATATAACTCAAGCAAAAACATCAAGAAAAACGCCTGTCTATTAAAGACACATGTGTTTAGCTCATTTTGCCTAAGTTTGGTGTCTGTGGAATGAAGCAGCTATTTTTTGTTGTTTTTTAAAAGAGAGGTGTATTCTAAGGCAGTTCACATATTTAATTCAAAATGTCCGCCTTCCTGTGTGTGATAGGGTGTGGTCCCCATTAACTTTTTTGTTCATAAGCCCATGCTGGATGTGTGTACCAACTTCCATTTGCCTACCACAAACTAAAATTTTTACTTCCCATTGACATTTTCCACATATTTGGGACGTTGCTATGGCAACACATTTATAGATAGGGGGTGGTTGTCATTGGCTTTTATGTTCGTCATGACATAAGAGATGTGTGTACCAAATTTCATGTCTCTATGACAAACTAAATTCTTGGGTCCCATTATAAGTTTGTAGGGGGCGCTGGAGAGCCATTTCTAAAGATAACCCTTTTATTTACATATTTTTGTGTTCAGGTCATGAATGTGCACAAACAATCCAAGAAGGCGTTTGAGAGTTAAGAGATATCATATATTTATATATATATATATATATATATTTATATATATATATATTAGGGCTGGGCAAGTTAACGCGTTTTTATCGCGTTAACGCATTAATGAATTAACGCCGACAATTATTTTATCGCGCGTTAACGCCGGGCCGATTAGTATGGTGAAAGGCGAATGACTGCACGTATGAGCCGCCCTCATCCAGTGCTTTAAGTGGGCCGCACGCACCTGTACTCAGTACCGCCACTTCTCCGTGCGCCCAGAACGTGCTCATTTCGACATCTGTTTTAATAGAGGTTTTAATCCTTTGCCTGCTCTGCCGCTTTCCAGAGCGCCCTTCACAATGCACGCTTCCTAATTCGTCCCACCAAGAGCAGAGACTACATTACCCATACACCCTTGAGTTTGGCAAGTGAAAGGGAGAGGTGTGTGAAACGCGCGGAACTGCATTCACATGCTCTGACTGTAATGAAAACACAAGAGAGACATTTATATTGTTTATATTGTTATAATGTTATGATTGAAGCTCTGGACATAACTTGTTTTTCTATAACAAACTAAACAAAATATTAATGCCCTGTCAGTGGCAAATATTTTTGGTTTTAATATTTAATTTGATTACATTAATGTTTAAGTTCAGATTTACAAGAAATGTTTTAACTGCTGTAAAAGCACATTATTTGTTTATGTTTTTGTTTAAAGTGCAAACCAAATGTTATTGCACTTTTGTTCATATAGCAGTTCTTTTAAAATGTATGCAGTACAGTAATTTTGAATTCATTATTAAATTTTGTGTATAATGCGATTAATCGCGATTAATCACAGAACATTGTGCGATTAATCGCGATTAAACATTTTAATCGTTGCCCAGCCCTAATATATATATATAGCCTGATTGTTTTCCTTTTTTCAAAAGAAGGACGGTCTGGTCCCTTTCTCACAGTGAATCCCTTCCGCAGCAATTTTGTGGACTGACCAGTCACAAGCCATTTATCTGCAGCAGGGTGTGGTTTGCTGCTACGTCATACACAACTAAATCAACTCGCACGGCTAGTCCAAATCATTCAACATGGCGGACACTGCTACTGAGACGCCGTTTATGTCTGCTCTCACCTCGGTTTTGAATAACCAGCAAAGTATAAAAACGATGAAACCATCACGTCCAGCGTTTCTCTGATTGGTTAACATTCCTCCTGTAAACCCTGCCCTGAAATTGAATGCAAGCAACAGGGTACCAGACTAACTTCTGGTGGGAGGATTGTTTATTGTAGATCTTTAACCTCGACCTGTTAATGGAGGACTTCAAAAGTTTTAATTGGTCTGTGGTTTGTGAGGAGAATGATGTAAATGCTGCTTTGAATATTTGTATCGGTCAAAATAGTCAAACAACACGCTCCAATTCGAAAAAGGTCTATAAAAATAATAATGCTCCATGGTTAGATGGTAGGTTAATGTTTCTAATGAAACAAAGGAAGTATGCCTAACAGTGGTCCTCAAATCTATCTGATATGGATAGGATACATTACTGAAACAAAGTTAAAACAAATTTCCAACAAAAAAATCTTCAATTCCATTAATGACAGCAAACAATTGTGCAAGGTACTAAATACATTGATGTGCAAGTATTCTAATGTGTTTATGGAAACAGCAGGAGAGATAGCCAATCATCTAAAGAACCTATTTATCAGTAAAGATCTCACATGAAATTAAATTACATTGACTCACCTTGTAATAATGTTCAAACTATTTTGAGCAATTAAAACTTGTTCTTTGGTATTTGATAATGTGAAGAAGGACATTGTTGAGAAAATGTTACTCTCTCTCCCGTCAAAATTTTCTAAATTTTTGGAATTTTTCTGTGTAAACCCATTTGTCAAATATTTAACAGAGCTTTAAAAGTGTTTCCTGAGCCCTGGAAGCAATGTAAAATGGCACATTTGCTGAAGGATGAGAGATATACGTTTACTGCTTCTAATTGTAGACCAATCAATATTAATAGTAGTTATCTATCGGGCATCCATCAGCAAGTATTTTTTAATGGTGGTTTTCCTGACAGTAAACCATTATCATGTTAAAAATGTAATTGTATTATTTGCAAATGATGTAACTCTGTTCTGTGTATCACCAACAATAACTGATCTTAGCCAAAACCTACAAAATCAACACTATTACCAATTGGGTGGAATTGTATGAGAAAACTGTTTTATTTAGATCCTCATCAGCATGGAATCAACTGTCAGTACAGCAAATAACAAACCGCTTTACTTTTAAGAAGACTATAAAGAAATATTAATTAATTATACTTAATTGTTATTAGATGCTACGCATTTTGGTGGAATTGAGCATTTTGTAGCAAATTGAACTTTGTTTTTATAAATACTTGAATTGTATATACATTGTAACCTAATTAGTATGTCTATGTTAATATACATTGTAATGTCATGTGGTTCGTAAACTGATGTTTCAAAATTTAATGGACCCCAGCAAGACTAGCGACCACATTGTGGAAGCTAATGGGGCTCCAAATAAAGAATAAAGAATGTGGCCTCAGCACCAATCATTTTCCTAATTTGGTGATTGACAGGGGAAGGCCCCTCCCCAATATGTCATAAAGCAGGTGTTATTTTGTATTTTACCAGCAATGGCAGTAAACCACTGCCAAAGTTCTCAATTTTCAAATGTGGTCTGAAAAATCCATCAAGGAAGTATGAAATCAGATTATGTATGAAGTTCTGAGATGGAAAAATATCTGGAACTCTGACTGGTGTCACTTTCAGTCATCCACTTTGTGTCTTTTTAGATTGTTTCCATCTCTGCAGTTCATGGAGACAATTTACGTATTTTTCTTCCTGCAGCATTTGCAGTTTAACTTAAAATAATTCAACAAAGAAAGAAATATGCCACATTCTTCTTACCCCATGACAGTTTTTTTTTTTTACCTGGCTGTGTTGAAAATGTTCAGAAGAGCCTGACCCGAGTGTGAACCATTAAGTATAATCAGTTGTCACGCTCCAGTGTAAATGACAGGTAGAGTTCGTTTCACTGAGCCCCGAGGCCAGCTCACACCTACCAACACTACCAACACCTCACTCTGGCCTGAGCTTTGCGTGAGACACATACCTGCCTCAGGCACGCAAGCTGCTCAGGTCACTAATGAATTAGACAGTTTAAAAGGCTTCAGCCCTCATTAAAATGAATGCTTTGACCCACACTTGTCAAACTCAGTGACCTTGTTCAGAGCTAATCTTGTGACATATGTATGTGCAGATAAACAAAATGTTAAATAGAAACTCAACTAAAAATACAATTTCATCAACTTCACACTATACTAAGATGCAAGTATTTGACTTCATAGTTCATAGTTTAGAACAGGGGTGTCCAAAACTTTTGCAAATAGGGCCGCATTTAATGAAAGGAAAATTTTCAAAGGGTTGACTGTCTCTTCTGATTTCAGTCTTACTCCAGAACAGGCTTTATTTAAATTTGAACAGGTTTTAAGTGGATTTGAACAAGTTTTTGTTGGACTTTAACAGGTTTTTGTTGGATTTGGACCGGTTTTAGTTGGTTCTGAACAGGTTTTATTTGGATTTGAACAGGCTTTTGTTTGTTCTGAACAGGTTTTATTTGGATTTGAATCTGTTTGTATAAAGCTGCTGCTATTGGGGACATAAACAACAGATCTTTATCTCTAAAGCTGAGGGCCACATAAACTCTCACCTTGTGCTGTGATTGGCCACTGGGCAGGACTCTGGACATGTCTGGTCTAGAATGTTGTAGCAAAAAGATCAACAAAAGGGAACACACCAGCTAATACTAACATCTTTATTATATAATCTTGTCAAACAAATACTATTTATTATATATATTATATTATTATTATTTTTTTTTGTCCCATGTAACTCAAGCATGTTTGCCAACAGCCTCGATAACGCAGCATTACATGTTTCAAACAGATTACAAAGGCAAGCCAATATGTAATGGCGAACAAAGCTGAAGGCTGGAATGAAGTTTTTTCTTGAGATAAAAATTCTCCAGGAGGCATTTGATTATGGGGCTTTATTTGATTTCAGTTTAGTAGTTTAGCACTTCATCACTTAATGTTTGACATCAATGAATATTTTTTGAACTAGTATGTCTAAAATGTTTTAAAAAAGTAATTGTAATCTTTGTTAGAGGCCTACTGACAAAGATATTTTGGACTTCTGCCCACGTCAGAACCCTTCTGCTGGTGATGGGCCTACAGTGTACAGTGAGGCCTTTTCAGGATAAGCCTAGTTGGGCCCTGGGCCACCAGTTTCTGGTAAACTGTAGAGCTCGTTTCATTGAGCACTGAGCCCGACTCACACATCCCACCTACCATCACCTCACTCTGGGCTGAGAAACAGCTCAGGTTGCTATTGAATTACACAGTTTTAAATAAATGTCACAGTCATTAAAATGAAAGATTTCACCCACATCTGTCAAACTTGAGCAATTTGCATTTTCAACTCAACCTACTCATACAATGGTGATTTATGTTGAAAATAAATTTAACCGGCATCACTAATGACAAACTGTTCAGCATAACAACACTTCATTGAATCTAATTATTACCCAGAATTGCCCGCTCAGACCGAGGACACAATAGAGGGACTATGTCTCTCGGCCTGGGGACACCTCAGTATTCTCCTGGAAGAACTAGAGGGAAGTCTGGATATCTCTCCTTAGACTGCGTCTCCCATGACCTAACTCTTTGGAAGAAGATGGATGAGTGGATGGACAGATAGATCAAAAGTTTGAGATCAGAGAAAATGAAATGTTTCGGTTTAGCCATCTTTAGAAATTCCAGTCTCCAATGTCATCATCATGATCGAAGCCAGCTCTTAAGACATTGTATTTCTCTGCAGGTGTTAGAACACTGACCTGTATGTGTCAACAACAGCGCTCCAGAGCTACATTAAGTCTTAGAATAAGAATGTGCTGACATATGATGTCTTAAACTGTTGTCCTAGTTTTTTTTTTTGTCCATGAACTCACTTGCCCTGTTAACTTAACTGGGAGTGGCTTGTCCATTTTTTGTTGATTTTTTTTTACAGATAGTAATCCATGCTTTGTCAGATTGAAGCATGATGGGACAGAAAAGAGAACAAACTTTTCAGCAATGGCTCTTCAACAGGCTGATTAAACTGCCTTTTTATTTTTGGCGCTGTCAAAAACAGTACAGTTGCATAAGCTCTTGACAAACACACATGCCGCGTCTCCTTCCCGGCTTGTCGGGACGTCTTTTATTTAAAAAAAACAAATCGTCCTGAATGGCTGGGTTGGCTGTATCGAGGAGATGTTGACATTTTTGTAGCAATCAACCATCAAACCCGGAGCGGCCGCATTCATGCCCAACCCTGCCTTCTGTCAACACCGCAGCTTTTTTTTGGAACTGTGCTTGCATCGCTCTCTTTCGTTCAGCCGTCTCCATCGTCTCAGCGGCTCCTATACCTCCTGTAGAGAACGACAGGACGTGCAGCGACTTCACCATCCTGCAGCGGCGAGAAATCAACATTCACAGCATTCTGTACTAAAGCACATTACCTTTTATCAGAATCATCACTCGTCGACAGATCTATTGTTTAGTAACAAAATAACAGTTCTGAGTGCGCTTATTGTTAAGTATATGTATTAGAACTATTAGACTATTCTTGCCGGTCATGTTGATTTAATTCTGTGTATCATTCTGAATACTGTCAAATAATTTTTGCGCCTCTGGTCGTAATGTTTTGGCTTATGTAACTTGCTAGCTATAGACAAACTGGAATATTATAGATGACATATGCTGTAGCGAAACTCCATTTTAAAATATAATGTTATTTACAATACTATTTACAATACTACTGTCACATGATTCTAAATGGGCTCTGTGTAAAATATATTTTATCTATGATTCTTTGACTATTGTGAGCCTATGGTACACTGAATATAAAAACAATCAAGAGATGTTTGTTGAGCTTTTGAGTTGACTTTTCTGATTGCTGTGTCCTGTTTCCTTCAGAGACCTGAAGCTGGACAACATTCTGCTAGATGCGGAGGGCCACTGTAAGCTTGCAGACTTTGGAATGTGCAAAGAGGGGATCCTTAATGGAGTCACCACCGCCACCTTCTGCGGGACGCCCGATTACATCGCACCAGAGGTGAGGAGTGCACACAATCAGGAACATTACTCATAGTCTACCCCTTCTAAATTTTTGACACATACTTACATGGGACTTACCTGGATAAATAAAGGTTAAATAAAAAAATTATGCAGACTAATATAGGTAATAGGTAACTTATATAGGTTCCTCAATACAGTCTCAATACAATTCTGTTCAACTTCTAAATTGTTACACATTGACAAATAAGTGATGTGATCATTGATATATTCACCAAGCACTAAGGATAGTCGTCTAACAGACACAGACTGTGTTTTGAGACAAAAAAAATCACCCAAAAAATACAAAAAGTGTATCTTGTTGTTTATGGAAATAGCAAATAACCAACTAAAAGGTTAACTGATTCTTAATTGCAACCAGGACTTGACATTAACTATACTAACCAAATGCAGGTGGACTTCAGCTTATACATTATACAGACCCTTTGGTGGCCGCACCTCTAGCGGCGCAGACTTAACAATAATAAAACAAACTAAATATGTGAAAGTGAAATGGGGCTTGTGTAGTGATTGTATATGTGTATAGATTCTGCAGGAGCTGGACTACGGCCCGTCGGTGGACTGGTGGGCTCTGGGTGTGCTCATGTACGAGATGATGGCAGGGCAGCCGCCGTTCGAAGCCGATAACGAGGACGACCTGTTCGAGTCTATCCTCCACGACGACGTCCTGTACCCGGTGTGGCTCAGCAAAGAGGCCGTGTCCATTCTCAAAGCGGTCAGTTACCCCACAACCTCAGGTCTCGGTGGCTCACGTGGTAGGCCCAATGTGAAAATGTCCAAGGACCAAAGTCCCTGCTAATATCTCTGTAGCACATAATAATAATAATAATAATAATAATAATAATAATAATAATAATAATACTAATAATGATTATACAGTTCTTCAAATAGCAATGTACCCAAACGTAAACCCCTCAGACATGAGCAGGTGCAGCTCTAAAACACAACACTAGCTGACTTCTATTCGTCAGGTTCCATAATAACTTACTGATGTTTAACACCTACAAAACCTGCTCTGACCTTTTACACAAAATTGTTTATAATGCAATAATTTTTCTACAGGCACCACACTAACATTTAGAGTTTAATTCATAATATCTGCCTAACGCCGAGTAAACACTGCGATTTTTGGTCGTATGACAATTTTTTAGTTGAATTTCAGGTTCATTGTGTGTCTTTGTCGTGCTGTGTATGGGGAGTTACAACAGGCCATTAACCCCTCCCGACACACTCCTGACCGGTAAATGGTCAGAAGAAATTCTGACTAAATCCAGTACAGTGTGAGCACTAGGGGTGCTCTGATTGATTGGCCGATGATGGCTAAAAATAGTGTTATGCAATCGGCTAGAACGGCCGATCAGCAGAGCGCCAAACAGGACAAGCAGCACGGGCACTCCTCTCTGCTCCAGGCTTTAGCACAGCAGGAAATAGTTATAGATGAGAAAACTTTCTCCAAAAATGCAGAGAACACTTATATTGTTGAAGAAAAGCTTAAATTGAATGCTACATTAGTTTGAGAAGTCTATATTCTATTTCCTTTTCTGGTTTATGTAGCACTTCAGTTTTTGCCTGTTATTTGTTCCATAATTTAAAGTTCAGTTAAGGGCTGACTTTAGATTGGATTAGTTGGATGTAGCCATAAGGCACAAGTTATTTGTTGTACATTTTAGTTTTACCACCCCCTAATAATTAATATTTAAAATAGGCTCCTGTGTTTTTGACAATAGTGAGTTTATTAAGGTACATAATAGACCCCACAATTGGTGATTGGCCAATAATGATTTAGGTGATCAGTGATCGGCATCACAAATCCTGATCGGAGCACCCTTAGTGAGCACATAAATTGTGAGCTTTGGTTTGTATGTGATTTACTCGCAGTACGCAGTGGGAGTTGAGGCTCTATTTGAAGCACTGTAAAATCTGACAGTTTAAGGCTAAAGGCTAAGTATACATACATTTCCAGCTGTATTTCTTTGTTGTCAGTAGTGTCTATTGTTATTATAAAAAAACTAGATCTTTCTGTTACAAATTGTGATATGATCTTGACACAATCGACATCTTGAGTGCAGTAGATGAGATGTGCAAATGTGCAGACAGAGCGACTGAGCGGTGCTGGCAAACCATAAACAAAACATTTTATCATGGAAGCCAAGAACATATGGCCGGACTTAGGACATGCCTGATCTAGAGTTTACCCTGTGTCAGGGTTAGGCTCCAACTCTCTTTGTTCTGAAGGAACATGTAAAAACTGAAGAATTAATTAATGAACAATAAATCAATCTTTGCATGCTGATCAAGCATAAAGACATTTCTATTTTCAGAGAAAGGTGCAAAGTTGTTAATTGCAAAAAAAATAAAAAATTAAATCAATCAATCATGAAGAGAGAACAGTATTTGTTATCAGTTGAGCATTAACATTTTGTGCCTATTTGAGACGACCAAGTGTGTATAGTACGGACAATCCCAAAACATACTTTACACTTTTGTGTCAGACCCTAAATGGACCTCATTGTGAATGTGCTATAAAAATGCTTTAATATGGCAAGATAAGATAAAGATATGTCAACTCTGCTTCTATAACTAAAGTAATAATTGAATGTTCCACTTTGTTCCACACAAACATTTCTTTTGATGCAAATTCAGCTGTTTGTGATCCTAAGAGGGACTGATAAACGACATGACTGGACCCAAAAGGTTCTATGAGAGTATAATTAAAGTCGCTCAGTGTCCCATATTCCTCAGTGTTTCCTGTTTCTCCGATGGTGGGACGGGATGGTGGGTGCACTATTCCCTTAGTGTTCATTGCACTCCTTTATATAATTTAAAGCTTGTGTGTAGGCGGTTGTGTATAAAATGCCACTTGTCGGTTTGTTTATTTGTCCGTCCAGTTTTTCCATCACAACTCTGAGTTTACCTTGGCAGTTAGTGTGCTTCGACTGCAATGCCTTGTGGGAAAGTGTGAGTGTGTTTATGTTGGCGGGGGACTGGAGCTCTGACCAGTTACTGGATGGGGTTTGATTGGACGTTCTATGCGACTTAAAGGGCTCGGTGTCATGTGTCTGACAGCAGAGTTCCTGTATGGGCTTAAGTGAAGGAGGCAAGCCCTAACAGAAACACTGGAACTGGGCACAAAAGTAAAAACACAGGACGTTTTTTAGGCAGAAAATATTTTGGTGAGCTTTTAATTCTTTCGGGGTAGAAAGCCAAGCGGACGTTGAGCCAGAATGCAGTGGGTAAGATGAGGAGTGGGAAGTGTAGAGGGAAGATTCTTGGGTCATTCCATGTGAAATCTACAAAGGCTTCCTGCTTGACTAACTTTGATTTCTTAGATATCTGGAGGAAAATAACACCCAACACCATGAGCCATACGAAAGACAGTCCCTCCAGCGTGTCCGAGGACTTCCCTGTGAAATGATTTGATCTAAAGTAAAACTGTTAAGAGTGGGAACTAGTATTTTACACTACCCCTTTTTGATAATTCATATATCATATTTTCCAGCTTCCCTGAGCAAATATTTCTGATATACAATTTGTGCTCAGTCATGCCGCTTTTCATAAGCAATACCATCTGTTTGGAGAGTTATACTTTTACCACTGATGCAATACAATATTTTCTCTGCTTTTCTCTAATGCATTATACAACATTATTGTATTTTCTGACACACTTAATAATTGCTTTATCTTCTTTTAAAACACCACTGAATGCGTCATCAAATCTTTTATTAGTCCTGAGATAATTGGCAATTATTTTCCCCATTTTCTTTTGCTGTAAACAAGTGCAAATTACCCAACACACTTAATATTCCCTTTTGAGTCTCATATTAAAACAGAGATCTTTATAAGTAGGCCAACTTATCAGTCATAAACTGGCTCCATCACGTCTTCTCACCACCACAGACTCACTTAATTCAAAGTCCACAGGGAAAAATGAATTGCTTTTGATTAAGATGTTCGTCTATGTCACTATTTATAGCCTTGGACGATATTATCTGTAATTTCACACAGGAAGGATATTGAACCTCCTGCCGTGTTTTTTTCAGTTTATGACCAAGAGTCCGAGCAAGCGGCTGGGCTGTGTGGCGGCTCAGGGCCTGGAGGAGGCCATCAAACTGCAGTCCTTCTTCAAAGAGATCGACTGGACGCTGCTGGAGCAGAGGAAGATCCGACCCCCGTTCAAGCCACGCATCGTACGTTCAACAAGAAATCAATTATTGATAAAAGATTATTAACAAATTAGTATTTGTGGATTTTTTTAAGGAACAGTCGATTTCTAACAAACAAACAGGGTTAATCTTTTCAAACACTGCATTTAGGATTTAGAGGAGCAATTATCTGATATATAACTTGAGATAAATCTTGAATGGTAGGTCAAAGGTTGAGATCACTGTGACCTCAACTCTGTCCTCCTCTGAATAAATGTATAGATTTACAATGTCACAAGATGCTTACATTTGAATTGGTTTGGGTTTAATGATAAAGATCTTTACATTACATCATGTGCACATTATGTATTTTATTTTCAAACTATCTGGAGTAAAGTATGAATACTTTAATCTAAAAACATGTAATTCGAACTATTTAAAATAAATGCCTAATTTAAGTAGGAATCTTGACACTGGCCTACAATGGCTAAGAGACAGCTAACTCTGCAAGTCTGAACTATTTAAAGGTTTAGGTGGAAATGAACAACTATGTCATTAATATTGTATATAAAAAAAATCTAATTAGTCTAGGGCAGTGGTGGGTCCCCGGGCCAAATGCGGCCGATTGGGCTGTTTAATTCTGGCCCGCCAAGCATTTACTAATAATGTATGGATAATTAAACGCTGCTTATCTGTTTACTTTTTCCTTCAATATTCTGCAGTGATCAGTTGCTTCCACTTTACGACATGCTCTAAATAGTGACAACCTTTCCTAAAGCTAGCATCTTGTTTTTCCTATAGTTCAAACTTTAAACTACGGGCAAAAGAAATGTGTTTTTATTAAGCACAAGTGAGTTCACCGTGTTGGCCCGGCCCTCCACAAGAGTCCTATGTTCCAATGTGACCCTTGAGGAAAAATAATTACACACCCATGGTCTACGGCCACTCTTCTCAACTGGTGGGTCTGGCCCAAAAGTGGGTTTTAGAGTATACCTAAAAAACAAAAACAACTGTACATACAGTATATTGCATTGCAAATATAGCTGAGATGTCTTTTTTATGACAGATACAGTAATGGCAATACATTGAAAAATAAATTGTAAAGCTTGTACTTGATTTTAGATGTACATACAACATCAGGTCATTAGAAAACTTTAAAATTTTTGTTTTTTTAAATTCAGTTTATATTTGAAAATGAACGTTCTTTGATTTGGTAAATTGTGGGTTGCAACCTAAATATTTTGATGAAATCTGGAGTAGATGAGACCAACTGAGAAGTACAGTACTGCAAACTGACTTAAACCCCAAAATTAACGAGGTAGAAAAACAGTATGGACTGTTCATTCAACAGTGTCAGGTCTGTGGAAACCTATGATCTATGAAGGAAAGGGAGTACGAATGTGCTACAAAGAAATATAACTACCTCAAATAACACATTTTTAAACATGATATACCACAATAAATGTAATATATATACATTATCATATTATTATGGCACTATTAGATGATTTAACAAAGCTAATGTGGAAACATGGAAACTTAAGGCCAACTTTAACGCACTCTGAAGTTTGAAATCTAAAATGGTTATAATATAAATATAAAATAACATCAAAATAAACTTTTTGACTTCCATCTTATCAGTTTTATTTTGCTTATGATGAATGATGTTGGCAACAGTCAGTAATTAAGATCTTATATTTCACGTCTGTTACAGAAAACCAAGAGGGATGTAAATAACTTTGACCAGGACTTTACACGTGAAGAGCCCGTTCTGACGCCGGTGGAGGACCACATCATCAAGCAGATTAACCAGGACGAGTTCAAAGGATTCTCCTACTTCGGGGACGAGACTGCGGCCTAAACACGACCTACACTCACACTGTCACACTGTACGGCTTGTGTACACTTCAAGAAAGACCAAGCATATCAGCATTTAAGTGTAGTCAGACCTCTGGAACTTTCTCTGCTCTCCAGGACCATGTCCGTCTCTTACATTGGTTTAACGTTTGTTCAAAACCACTTCCTACTAAATAGTGCACCGTAGTGATTGGGCCATTTTGTGGTGCACTGACAATTTCTACATTACAATATGAAAAGCCTGAATGTAAGTGCTGGAAAGAAAACAGCACAACATCTGACACAAAACAAGGATAAACAACCAAATGTAGCAATTTTTGTGGTTATGTAAAATTAGCAAAATTGCCATTACTTCTTCCTGAAACAAGACATAGTAGAAAGCTGAGGTTATGTAGGACGTGAATATGACTTTAGGAATATAATGCCCTAACCTGGTGGTGGTTTTAGACATAGTCCATGTGCCCGCTTGTTCCAGCCGCATGTTTGTGCAGGCTGCATTCTGACAAAAAGCATTACAACACTCTGAGACATATATTTGGTGTTTGTGTTTAAACATTTGTTCTTCCCTAAATATGATACTGAACATTTAACTGTATTTAAAAAAACTTTGAAAGGCCAGTGCTTGTGTTCATCAGCGTCTAAGAATCTCTCCCTAAGGCTCAGGAGTGGGGCTGAAAAGGTTTTCTAGAAGCCTCTGATAACATACATACAAAAACTAGAATCACAATCATCAATCATTTGTGACTATTTTTAAATAAATCTTGTTTGAGTTACATGTATACAGTTGTTCTCATAAGTTTACATACCCTGGTACAATTTGAGATTTTTTTTGGGCCATTTTTCAGAGAATAAGAATGATAACACAAAAACCTTTTTTCACTCATAGTTAGTGTTTGGATGAAGCAATTTATTGTCAAACAATAGTGTTTACTCTTTTTAAATCATAATGACAACAGAAACTACCCAAATGACCCTGATCAAATGTTTACATACTCTGCTGATTTTGTCCTGATAACATGCACAAGTGACACAAACAGGTTTAAATGGCAACTAAAGGTAACCATCCTCACCTGTGACCTGTTTGTAATCAGTGTGTGTATAAAAGGTCAGTGAGTTGTTGGGCTCCTGACAGACCCTTGCATCTTTCATCAGTGTTGCACTGATGTTTCTGTATTCTGATCTGTATTCAGTCAGATAAGAACTGGGATATGTAAACTTTTGATCCAGGTCATTTGGGTAGTTTCTGTTGTCATTATGATTTTAAAAGAGTAAACACAATGGTTTGACAATAAATGTTTTCACCCAACCAGTAACTGAGTGAAAAAAAGTTTTTTGTGTTATCATTCATATTCTCTAAAAAATGGCCAAAACATTACAAATTCTGCCAGGGTATGTAAACTTATGAGCACAACTGTAACTGAACATGTCCATGAAGGTTCTTACTCATCTTAGGTCATCCTGAAGAAAAGGTTAAAGCTCTTGTACCAGTTGATCTCAGAATTGTCCCCTGAATAAGAGATAAAACATCTTCACCTGCTTTAACCTTTTTTTCATGTATTTCTGAAATACTTTAGTGATAGCGCATGTGTTTTATACTTGTCTGACATAATCAGGGTTATTCCTTCCCTAACTTTTTTGTGTTGGTACATCCCATGTATAGTCTGGAGGTTTTACTGAGAAGTAGAGAAAAAGATGAGCTGGGGATGATGTTTAATTAGATTGACCGAGCTACCACGGAGCTGATGAACAAATAAGACGACTCCTTTGCTGTGACAGTAATTATTGCGCTAACATTAGCCACTTTCACACATCACCCAAAATCCAGAGCGTGCCTTGAATGTATCCTCGTGCCCTGGTTGTATGAACAAACCCCCCCCCCACCTTTTACACCTGTACCTGATCCTCCAGGGACCCTAGTGTCAAGTCCAGGGCGCCTTGTTTACAGTGTAGCCTCACTCTCTTACTGTTTAAACTTTACTTTAAACTGTGTCTTCACGAAGGACTCGCTCATTTGTTTATAAGCTTTGTGTTTTGCTCCGCTAATTAAGCTCATCTTCTCTCAAACAGAAAAGTTGGATTTTTTCTAAATCCACTTAAAATTGTGTAAGCCATGTAGTGTTACCTGAAAAATATGCCATAGGTTAATGTACTTTTCTTTTACACAGAAGAGTAAAGATGCTTATTATGTAAGCTGATCTTCTCATTGTTAAAAGAAAACCTAAAGCTACCGTGAGGTGACACAAACCGGCAGTGGCTCAACAGTGGGAGTGTCCGTGGTCCTTTACCGGGGTTTTCTTACGCTGTTAACAAGCTCTTTTCCATATACAGTAAACTGATACTTGACATGGAGACAGTGCCATATAACAAGCTGCGTTGACAAAAGACAGGTCCTGTGAGATCAGCGCTTTCTACCACAGGTAAATGTTTCTGGGTCATCTTCTTAACATCTCCTGTCCGTGTCCACTTGATCCTTGCATGTGAACAGAAGCTGTGTACCACTTGCTGCGCCGGACTGGACTTGTGCAGTGTGTTGAACCAAACCCAGGTGAGCGAGTGCACGTGACTGAATGTATTTACAGTGTCGGTGTGCACATGCAGTCAACAAGAGGAGCCAGGCTTTATTTAAATGTATCTGTAGGTTTTTGTTTTTTTCTGGAACGTGGAGCCTGAATGTGCAGAGAATAATCTTTGTTTCAAACAAAGTAGGCCTCGGGGGAAGCTCTGCAGGTGTGCTTCCATGTTGAGTCAGGTTTATGACTTTAAACATCTTTAAGAACTGTCTGTGCAATATTATCTTAGGTAAATGTTACCTTTTCTGACTTTATTCCAGCCATTGTAGCCTGACCTGTTCTTTCTTCCCCACAGTTTTACATTTAAAGCAGTGCATTAATACTTACATTCAAAACATAAGATTTTGTAGTTATGTGAATTGTAAATGTAGAACTCACCTTTTCCCTGCACTATGTACAGTGGTGGTTTTTGGACACCCCAAATATTGTATTAAGAATTACTCTTCAAGTCTGTAAGACTACTAGACAGGAGCATCGACACAGCGGCTAAACCATGTACTGCTGTAAATGGTGCAAGTGAAAGTTTGACATTGCACTACTTCTAAGCCCATTTAAATGTTGAGAATATTTACACATATATTCTGCAGAGAAGTGGCCCGTATTTAGGAGTTTGTCCAGGGTAGTGCTATGTTCTGTGGTTGTAGATATTAGAAACAGAAGAAAAAGATGAAAAAATGCATACCTTGTAACCCACAACAATAGCAGTTTTAAAAGCTGTTAATGTTTAAAATGCATTTTTGTTGGCCACATTAGGAGTAATACATAACACATAGCCTGTGTTGATGCTCCTGTCTGCTTTTCCATACTTAAGAGCACGGCAACAATTACCTTCTGTGGGGAATACATTAGCCATCCCTAAGAATGTCATAGGATCACCACCAGGATTAATGAGCACTGATAATGTGTGTAAAAAAAGAAAAGAAAAGAAACATGTTTGTCAATTACCTGTTCAGGGTCAAGGTCACTTAGATTTCTAGTCTCCAACATCCTCAAGAATTTATAGTGTTCATTCATTCATTTTCTACCGCTTAGTCCCGTTAGGGGTCGCGGGTGACTGGAGCCTATCCCAGCAGCTTTGGGCCTGAGGCGGGGTACACCCTGGACAGTGGCCAGTTAGTCGCAGGGCCGACATTTAGACATAGACAGTGACAGACATTCATTCACTCTCACATTCATTCACTAGGGACACTTTAGAGTTGCCAATTAACCTGTACATACATGTCTTTGGACGGTGGGAGGAAGCCGGAGTACCCGGAGAGAACCCACAGTAACACGTGGAGGATGTTTGGGTCGGCCGGGTTTTGAACTCACAACCTTCTTGCTGTGAGGCAGGAGTGCTAACCAACAATTTATAGTGTTGTAAGAGTCTATTAATGACATACCACTTATTCATAACTTATTTATAAACCATAAACAAACTATTTATTTGAGGCCCCTGTTTTTGTTGAGTGACCAAGTTTTTCTGTCACTCGGTTTCCTGGTTGCTTTTCAGTGACCAATCAGAGAACCTTGATTAGACATTGATATAAGATTGACTATAATAAGCTCCACTTTGGTGGAGAGGTTAGTGCTTGGATGCGGGAGATTGCGACTCCAGTTACATTCACAGTCTGTGGCTGCCCCAGGAAGGGAATGTGCCGAAAGCCACTTCATTTCATTATTGACAATGGTGAGTAGCTAATGCCATTCACAGTGATCAAAACGTGATCTCCATGCCACCCTAACCCATTTAATTCTTCAAATACCAGCAAACATCTAAAAGTACTGATCACAGAATTATAAATGAATAAAGTAATGGTCAAATAATATTTTCAAAACCCCATTCAAGGTTAATTTTAGGGATGGATATATACAGCTCTGGAAGAATTGAAGAGACCACTGTAAAATTATCAGTTTCTCTGGTTTTACTATTTATAGGTATGCATTTTTGTAAAATTAACATTTTTGTTTTATTCTATAAACTACTGACAACATTTTTCCCAAATTCCAAATAAAAATATTGTAATTTAGAGCATTTATTTGCAAGAGGATAGTGATGACCACAGAAGTTTTTTTATTTTATTACTTTTCCTTTTCCAGAATGAGGTGTGCCTGTGTTGGGATTCAACAGACAAAAGGAATTGAAAGGCTGCCATACTTGTAGAGATGCTGGTTGGTAGGAAAAATTGCAGTGGTCTCTTTTTTTTTCCAGAGCTGTATATAGTTTAAAGGCTTGTAAGTTCAATGCTGGAGCAGTCCTGCCTCAGGATGTATTTTCTGGAGTCAAAAGAAGACAGACGGACTGTAATATGAAACGCATGCAATGGTGAAGTTATTTGAGGATCTCAGGTCAAGTCATTCAATACCACCATTTAATAACTTGTTTAAAAACAACAAGCTAGCGTTATCAAGTGGCAATCCCTAACACAAGAAACAAGCACTGCTTAAGAGAGCCCCACAACAAGCCCTTGAGAAAAAACAAGAAATGAATCAGAGATTCTTCTAAAGCTAAATCTATAACCAATAAGAGAATAGAAATGACTGGGGCACAGTTTAAGGGCAAATGTGCATTTTCATAAAAAGATAAATAAAATAATGTGATTATTTTTATTCAGTATTCTAAAGCAATGGCTAAACTATCAAATATCAACATCGGCTAATATTGGTTATCAGCCACAACAGCCAGATAAATATTGGATATCGGCATCGGCTGAAAAATCCATATCGGTTAATTTTCCCCTCAAGATACCATTAAAAGTTTCCTAATTGGGCCAACTTTAGCAACACTGACTAGCAATACATTTACCATGCATTTTTGTCACCTTAAATGTTTTTGTTTTTTTCTAAATTGAATGCAACACTGTGTTTATTTGCTCTTGACCTGACCTTACCTGACGACCCAACAGGCAAGGTCCATTAAATGAACTCTCCACTAATGCTTTTTACGGTAAATCAAGCCATTAGGGAGAGAGGAGTAAAACCATGCCGAGGCTGTGTATAAGTCTGCTTTCGGCCTCAGATGCACGTGTTGCCATGTGATCCGCAGGACAACCTTGTGCTGAAGCAAATGACAGTCAACAGGTTAGAAAGTCAGCCTTGTTTCTACCGGAGCATTATGTACGGCTTGGCACGTTTTTTGTCAAAAGTGGTTTGAAGTTACTAAAAAGTGGAGGTAAAAACTGCAGTCTCTTCATTGGATGACAAATAATCCTTGCAAACATATTTTTTTTGTGAAATCATTGTCAGACCTATTTCCATCAGGGTTGATTATAGACAACACTATTTCTTAAAGGAAGTGTGGAATTGCAATCTGCACTTTTATCCCCCAGTGTCGCTAAATAAGGCCAAAAACAAGCCCCACCTTTAAAGCAGAACTAAGTAAGATTTGGACAGTTCCCCCTACAGCTTCCTTCTGTGAATCACACTGTTTTAAATACTCCTAGCGTGGCTCTGGACAACGCTTACCAGCCACACAAAAAGAGACAGCAAATACAGTACTAGAAATAAAAACCTCGATGGTGGGTAATTTTAGAAATTGTCTTATAAAGTCATAATATATACTTTGTTTATTTTATTCACCAAAACATTATGTGTAAAAAATCTGAAATATTATTTTCTCTCACTTTATTATTTTGGCATCTAATTTATTGTACATTTTATTGTAATTACAATTGAGTAGCCTTGGTCTTGTGAAATCTTGCGTTGGGTCTAAAAGTGAAGCCAGTCACTGAAGCTATGTAAAAAATATTCAGGTCATTTAGAATAATATTGAAACTACCATTTAAACTGTTGTCTCACATAAAGCCTGTAAATGAAAGAAACACTCCTCACCGCAGAGTAACATAGCATGCTTGCATCTCTGTGAGCCGTAAGCTGAATAAATGTCACATAACAGTAGCTGTATCTCGAGGGACATAAAATAACAATAGATCTAATGGAAATAGGAAGAGTACAAAGTTGTTAGGAAAAGTATCTTACAAGTTCAGCAACATAAATGCCACTTCGGAATCGTTTTTTAATTCCGAGTCTCTCTCGGTCTCGGTCTTTCTCTTCCTAGAAAACAAAGGTTTTCTTTGTCTTTTTGGTGGCACCGCCATGACTGATGAAATAAAGTGTATGCCGTTTTGAAATAATCTTGGTGAGCTCATATGCTTGTTATGTCTATATTGAATTACCGTAAAGCAATTTGTCACTCTATCGTTAACATGACCCGAGACTTGCATTGGGTCGGTAGCAGCTCAACTTGCAAGTGCTGTTTTTGGCTTAGCAACGCCAGGAGGGGAATAGTGCATGGTTCAAACACACCGCTACAAATCATTTTAACTATCATAAGAACTTGGAAAACTATTTATGAAGGTTCAAATGTTATTTAGTTCTACTTTAAAGTTCAGAAAGCTGGTAATAACACAGATTTATTTTTCTTTTACTGTTTATCGCAGTGTATGGCTATACGCCTCAAACCGTGCTGTTCCACCCTGTATTACTTTTGTGTCCAAGATCAAATGTTCTCCATAGGTCCTCCATGCTACAAATGGCCCTCTTTGTTGATGATGTTGTATCTTGCTTAAGGATACAAAGAGTATCAAAATGTGTAGTGTCAAATATTTACTCTGGGTTATGCAGAATGTGTTTTACTGTCCTGTTTTTGTGAAGCTTTCGTTTGTACATTTTGTCACTCGTCATTTCTCTGTATGTTCCATTTTTATTTGCGCTGTGTGCCAAATGTACTGTATTTAAAAAGGATGTTAAAGTGTATGTTGACTTTGGAAGCAAAATAAATATCGGATGTCATATTGAAGTGTTATTAATCACTTTTGTTGATTCATTTAGAGTTGTAAATGCAGCTGCTTAATTAATCACTTGTGTGATTATGTCTGATAGGTCGACAGGGAAACGTAATGCCAAATACCAACAAAGTTATCAGAGCAGAGTTTGTTGAAAATGCGGTGAGACCTGTTACTGAGCCAGACAGTAAGACAGAGACAGAGCTCTTTAGCCCCGGTTCAGAGACTTCATGGGAAAGATGATGTGGGTAAAACACAATACCACATTCACAAGAACTGTGCAACTAAAGAAGTCTTACTGAAAAGAAATTCAATTATTCTGGATTATTATTGCTCTTATGAGTTCAGGAGGGGGAAGCATTGCCAACGCAGTGGCTCAGTGGTAGAGCGGTCGTCCTACCAACTGAAGGTTGGCAGTTCAATTCCCACTCCCCCCACAGTTTATACTGCCCTTGTGTCCTTGGGCAAGACACTTAACCTGCCATGTCCCCAGTGGTTTAACACTGGTGAATGGAAGCTTATTGTAAGTCTTTGGATAAAAGCATCTTGGGATATTGTCAGACAGTGGAAAGAATACTTCAAGGATCTCCTTAAGAGGAGGAACAATGCAGTTTTTGTGGAACTTTGGACCAGCTCTTTACCCTCCCCCGGGTGTTGGAGGGTGCATGGGAGTTTGCCCAACCAGTGTGCTATGTGGATTTGGAGAAAGCATTCAAAGGTGCCCCTTGCACCATCTTTTCAGAGGTGCTTCGGGAGCTCCGGGGCCCTCTGCTGTAGGACCAGAGCAGGAGCTTGTTCCCAGCACATGTTGGACTCCGGCAGGGCTGCACTTTGTCACCGGTCCTGTTCATAGTTTTTATGGACAGAATTTCTTGGCACAGCTAGGGACGGAGGGAGTCTGGTTTAGCGACCAGAGAATCTTGTCTCTGCTTTTTGCAGATGATGTTGTTATGTTGGCCCTGGAGGAGACAGCTACAGTTATGGATTCCTCCTGGACGCCTTCCTGGGGAGGTGTTCCAGGCACATCCCACTGGGAGGAGGCCCCGAAGAAGACCTAGGACACGCTGGATAGACTATGTCCCTGGCCTGGGAACGCCTAGGTATCCCCCCAGAAGAGCTGGAGGAATTGTCTAGAGAGAGTGAAGTCTGGGCGATAAGTGGAAGAAAATCGATGGATGATATTATCTGTGTATGGGAGTGTCAAAAAACATTCTGAAAACATCCTTTTTCTATTTGTTTTGCAAAGTTGCTTGTAAATAAATTGCTCCACCTGGGTTCCTTGGACACACACACAAAAAATAAATAATTGCCATGGAAACATTAAGGGATTTCAACACCAGGGTAAAGAAAGAACTACAATTTACAATTTAGTTTAAAAGGCATATATAAGACTTGAAGAAAAAAAATCCTGTAAAATTAAAATGAACAACCTGGCAAATGTTATGCCATTTGCATCAACACAGCCAAAGTTATGCAATAATTTAAAAACATGAAAAAAGTACAGTGGGAAGAAAAAGTATGTGAACCTTTTGGAATTTCATGTTTTTCTGAATAAATTTGTCTTAACATGTGATCTGTCAAGGGTATTGACTTAGATGTGTCTAAGAATAATTACACAAAAAAGTTCTCTTCATGTCAATCCATAGCATCTCTATTGGTGTTTTGGGTCATTGTCCTGTTGCATCATCCACCTATGCAGTTTCAGCTGATGTACAGACATCCTCACATTATCCTGAAGAATTGTCTGATATACTTGGGATTTCATTTTCCCCTCAATGATTACAAGCTGGCCATGGTCTGATGCAGCAAAGCAGGCACAAATCATGATGTTTCCTCCAATATACTTTACAGTTGGGATGATGTTTTCATGATGATATGCTGTGCCTTTCTACGCCAGAAGTAGCGGTGTGTTTTTTCTGAATAGTAAAATCTTAGTCCACAAAAAATTTGCCAATTTGTGGAGTGTCAATGTGCTCTTTTGCAAACTTCAGATGTGCAGCAATGTTCTTTTTTTTGAGGTCATTAACTCAAGGGTTCACTTACCTTTTCCATTTTGAATGTGTTCAATAAAGAAATGACAGATCGGAATTTTTTGTGTAAATTATTTAGAGATACATTATGTTTGTCAATAACCTTATCTAAGATAAAGATCAGATCACATTTTAAGACAAATTTATTCAGAGTTTACTTTTTCTTGCTACTGTACTTCCAACTCTTCTATTCCTTTGCCATCTCTACTTTTAAGCTTATTTACTTTTATGTTTGTTTTTTTCCTTCATTATAAATGTGTAAATTGTTGATAGACGGTCTGAATGAATGATTGATTATTCTTTTCAAAACAGCTGCATTCTGAACACATAGCTACTCAAATAAAGGTAGGTAAAAGGTTGGAACATACTAGATTTCTCCCTCATGTGATTGTGGAACCAGGGGCCAAAGATAAGTCTGAGTAAGTAAGTACTGTCGGCTCTTAGACTACTCCAGTGACAATATTCTGAAAGGACAGTGTGAATTTTATGACAATGAATAATTGGTGTCCATCTTTAGCTCAGCGGGAAGCTAGCATGAGTCACAGAGACCCTGTCCACTCTGGAGCTGGAAGAAGGTCAGCAGAGTCCCTTGTGCAACAGTGAATAATGAGACGTGTGATGTAAGAGATGTTTTCTTCTTGTTTTGAGTGTTTTCATTTTTTGAGTAAAAAAATAACTAACTCTTTTTATTTGAAAGAAGGTTAGTCACATCAAGCGCAAGGATTTCAAACAGGCTCATGGAATAGCCTGATTATATCAGGTTCCAGTGCACAGTGCACAAGTCTGGAAACATGGCTGACATTTCTTAGATTGTATATATGTCCACTTAAGAGCTCGAAGATATTACAGGATTTTTGATAAACTTGTGTTGTATGTGGTGACAGCTGTATAAGGACAGTCAATGGTGTCAGGAAAATTTTGAATTAAAAAAGTTGTGTGTAGCAATGCAGCAGTCAGTCTTTCTTGGACACGGCTGCTACATCACTGCTCTCAATGAGGCTACACAACAACTGAGTGGGTGCCAAAACAAAAATGCTTCCTCTGCCGGATTCAAATAATTTAGTTTTGGGTGGATTGAGAACAGCGTAGACTCATAAACGCTCAGCGGAACTGCAACAGAATCTTTACATTTCGGGCAAAATATGTTGTTGTGTAAACAGACACAAGCTGAAGCTACACAGTCACAGTTAAAACACTATCAACAAGATAAAAGTAGCATATACAACTCCACTTTAATTGTTGACTTTGCAGATTGAAATGTAAACTTTACATTTTAAAAACAAAATCCTCAAGGATATTATTTGGTTTTATTGGTGTGTGCCTAACTGCCTGTATAAGTCTATTAAATATGTTAAAACAAAGCAGTCACATACCAGTTGCTAATGTTGACATTTGGCGGGCTCTCGCCTCGCGCCCTCCGCTCGCACCTACAGCTGAGCAGGTCGCAAACAGCGGCCCTCGCGCAGGGGGCGGGCCAGTCAGAGGCTAGAGGGGGGCGGCTCCCGGTGGCGCTTCCAACCAATCAGTGAGCCGTACGGTCAAGGTTCCAGCTGAGCCACAGGTCACAGACCGCAGCAGATCTCAGACTTTCATAACAGCCACGAAAAGTTTTGACCTGCAGGCGGCTTCGAACAGCGGCTACTCAGCGTTCATCCAGCGGCCTGAGTGGAGCTCTCGTACGGGTCAGCGGCTGTACAATCCTCGGCAGTGTTCTGAGACTGTACGGCCCCCTCGAACCCCTCGAGCCTGGATGGTCACCGTGAGCGTGTTTTATGGACTTTACTGGTTTGATGACACTTTCTGAATAACGGTGACTTCGACGTTTCATACGGCTTTCTGCTTCTTCAGACTCTTTGGACTTACTTCAGACTGACGGGAAATATTTTACAGCTGAGACGAGCGGAGAAAATGACGGCGGATAAGGAGAAGAAGAGGTAAGCTGTTTACTCACTTCTCCGCTTCGCTTGTTTGTCATATTTGTCCCACTTACTCCGTGTTTGAGTGTATTAATCCGCGGCTTGTCAGTGAAAGCTGATTTAGTGGAGGAACTAGTTGACAGGTTTGGCTTCAGTGAGACCTGTTGCTGCTGCTCGTGACTTGTCCTGGATCCTTGTTCGGAAGGAGAGGGGCTTCTCAGACAAGCGTACAGTCAACCCCCGAGGCGCTCCTAATACCGCTTTAATATCAGGCTAACTTGTTGCATTGTGCTCGTAATTTAGCCCCAATTTGATTTAGGCTACCGTAACAGGTTATTTGCTGGCCCATAGCCTACATTTGTGTACCACAGATGCACTAAAAGCCTACAGTTTTCATTAAAGGACGAGGCTGGCTCTGAAGTGACTTGTCAAAAGCATAAATCAGAAAACCAAACCCTTCCAATGTTAAAAGGTTAGCTTCCGAAAAGTAATTGTTGTTGTCACATTTAGTGTAATGAATAGTGGATTACTACTGATAAGAACATGACTCAACCTTGTGGTCAGACTGAAGTGTGTAAATTACTCACTACTAGGCCTACTTTTTATATATAACCTATTAATTTACTACAGAGTTTATAGAAAAACGCAACTTCAAGGTGCAGTAGGCTAAATCTAAATTGATTAAATTTCACTGTGTCCTGCAATATTTTAGTTCCTTCAACTCTTTGTTTCACAGTGATTCATTTTGAAGCCACAAAAGGTCCAACATTGCTCACCAAAAAGCTTTATTTAAAAAGCCTTAATGGTCTTTGTTAAGTGTTTAGTTTAATTTGAAAATATTACATGTTGTACATTTCACAGGTGTTTGAATAATAGCATATAGGCTAACATATCAAATGTGTTAGCTGCATGCACGTCGTTAGTGTTTTAACTTTAAAAGGAGATGAGCTTTAGATACATTATTTATATTTTTTAAAAAAGAAGCCTTTGCTATTAGCCTATACATTAAGCTAATATAATTACACTGACATTGACTCAAAAAACTGCCTAGTTCAATAAATCATACTTCATTACACCACAAGTTAAAAAAATGTTCTCCATTTTATCTGAACAAGCTTTTTTTTTAATTTTTTTATTGTTAGCATATTTTGTATTTTATCTTTTAAACATAAGCTATGCATGTGTAAATAGGTATAAATTTACCGTAAAATTAGAACAGATGCTGAAAATGAATTGAATGTTTCTGCTTGTTGTGAATGTCCAATATGTTAAAGGTGAAGTAAGCTAAATTTAATTCTAGGACGACACAAAAGGTAAATGACTTGGTCAAATACTGGTCACTATTAATAAGTATTTTTAAAATACAAAGAAATGTAGCCTAAATATTACATAACATTACATTGTATACTAATGTCATTCCTTTTTTATTTGATTTATTACGTGACACAAAAACGGCCTTCTCCAGCTATAACGTCACACATAGGTAAACCAAATAGAATTGACAGGGTGTGTTGGATTACAATGACAATAAAAAACATGATTTATGACAGTTATGAAAAGGTAGTTATCTATTAACAGTAGTCTGTTGCTAGCAAACAAGCTTTTTAATGTTAGCATATGCTTCAGTCTTTCTGTGAGGAGTCTGCATGTCTTCCCCATGTTCCCCGGGTTCTCTCCGGGTACTCCAGCTTCCTCCTACCGCCCAAACACATGCATGTACAGGTCAATTGGAAAGTGTCCCTAGTAAATGAATGTGAGAGTGAATGGTTGTCTTTCAGTGTCTAAATGTCAGCCCTGCGAATAACTGGCCATTGTCAGGTGTACCCCACCTAAGGCCCTAAGTGGCTGGAATAGGGTCCACCTGTGACCCCTACCAAGACTAAGCTGAAGAAAATAAATGAATGAATGAATGTTTTATACATAAGCCATGCATGTCTTATTAGTATACATTTTTAACCATAAAAGTTGAATAGATATAAATGAAGCGTTAAAAGTTTACATTCATTTGAAAATCCTTAGAAAAGGATTTTTCTTGTCAAAGGCAAAGTATGCAAAATTGAATTTGATGTAGTGCCACTTGGGGTTACAATATTTTAGCTAAGGTCACACTTTGTTGCCACAAGTAACATGTACATGGTTCATTATATAAATTTGAAAAAATTCCCTAAATAGAGCCTTTGCCAAATTTAACATATGCAAATGTGGTTCATTCATTATTATTTGATAATACAAAGTGACACAAAAACTGCCTACTCCAGCTTTAACGTCACACATCTTAGATAAACCAAATATATTTGAATGGTTGGAATGAACAATGCAAAGAACTGATTGCAAATGGGTTTTTTGAACAATTAGCATTTATTTTGAAATGTACTGTATGTTTTAGACATAAGCCATAGATATTTTCAAAAGTAGAACAGATTCAAATGAAATGTTAGAAATTTACATCCATTTATAAGTTAAAGTTAGCTTTTTTTTTAGATTAGAATAGTTTAATTCTTTAGGACAGCATACAATGTACATTAAGCCAAAGCAGAGAAGCTTTTACCAGATTATAGCTTAACAACAATTTTTAAAGATGAAGTAAGCAAAATAAACTTTGAATATTTTTGTTAGGGTTATTATTCTTTCTCTCAACACAAGTGTTTCATATCTTATTAATGTATTGTTTAAAGCCTTATAAGTGAAACACTGGAAATATATGCAATTTAAAATAATTACTTACCATCTATATAGCTTCAGTAACCCCATGTCGAGCCCATTAGCTGTGCAGATGAAATGTATAAGTAAGTCTATATTTGTAGAGCTAAGTTATGGATTGTATTATCTGATATATTACAGGCAAAGTAACAAAATAATAAAAGAGACAAAGGTTTCAAGGTACAGGTAGGTTACAGATGACAAAAATATGATTGATCATATAAACAAAGTATTGGCATAGTAGGTGAACATGTTGTAATATAAAAGAGTCTTAAATATATTTTTTTTTATATTGAGAGTGACATCCCAAATATTATCTAAAAAATGTCATTCCTATAACCGTGAATTTTTTTTA
Source organism: Perccottus glenii (assembly GCA_024416835.2). Taxonomy (NCBI): domain Eukaryota; kingdom Metazoa; phylum Chordata; class Actinopteri; order Gobiiformes; family Odontobutidae; genus Perccottus; species Perccottus glenii. The sequence continues at coordinate 24,635,132 of CM044552.2, read as the reverse complement.
TGTAACTGATTTGATGACATCATTAAATCCTTACTTGCACTCGGTTGTTTTAGTCATCTGTGAAGACGCAGTGATTTTCAGTGGTGAACTCTCACCCACTTGTCATCTACATGAGACAATGAGCAATAATCAGTGTGCGAGAGATAAGGGCCGCCAGTGCGTGCTCAGGAAGTTTCCAGAACAGCGGCACAGGAGGCGACGACAGGAGCTGCTCTGTGTGGACGGGAGCTCACCTTGACTCGAGCCCCCAACAGCGTTGTAGAATTGTCAAAACTATTTCCCTTCACCTGAGGCTACATAGACACTTAAAATAGTGTTTTAAAATGCCATTGGAGAATTAAAATTATAATGCATCTATAATTGTCTAGATTAGGATTTACAAAAAGACAATGAAGTTTATGAACAGTTTAAAATAAAATTGCAACCAATCAAAATAACCTGACAGCGACTACAGGTTATCTTTAATGACCTTGACATGGCTTGTAGAATGAAAGCAATGTAACAAGGTTACATACACAAATACAGTGTTGTGTTAAAATGCCAGTGCAAATTCAGTCTACATTATGATACAAAAAGACAACAGTACATTTTAATAACGGTAACCTTTCTGTGCGGTTTGGACTGAAATGGTAATGGTACAGTTTTCACCTGGCAACTAATCAAAAAAATGGGATTTTACTAAAAGTAATGTAAACACAATATAGAAAAGTACAGCAAAAGTTATAGCATTATAAATGAAATTGCATTACTCTGGATATAGTCATAGGGTTTTAGAAATGATGACAGCACATTTTATTAAAACTGATTTGTATGGCATGACTTGTAAATATGTGGTAGAATCAAGCTATGCATTATTAAATTATAATGTATTACCTTAATATATGACAACAAATGACTTTATGTGTTCAATTGCAATAGTAATTTTTTCTAGGCCATATTTAATTTGCTAACACTCACAACACCATACTACTGCCCATAACTTTTGGTTGGCAGTATAATGTATACTACTCTTTGTGTGACTAACAGATGAGTCCTATTGATGGCTCCTTATCGCACCTGATTATATTTGCACACACTGGTGGAAGACATTTCATTACAAGTGACCTCCTGCCCTGACACTGGGATATTTCCTAATTGTTGGCGATGGGACAAGGCTGTTGCGTAACTTGTTCTTCTCTTTAATCCCTCTCCTATCCAGACATTGGCTTTCAGACCAGGCCCTGATACAAAGATAATAATTAGAGCTGGACAGTCACCTCTAAAGAAACATGTGCCCATCTATTGATACAAAAAACACAAACTCAATATTAATTTGGACACACCACTGAATCTTGTCAATGGATCTATGAAGCCTAATAATAATACACACATATTGCCTAGTATTGCTATAAGTGTAATTATTAAATATGCTAAATCCTACCTGTCGACAAGTACCCTTTGGTAAGTACTCATATTTGGTATGACAAAAATAGTTGGGATATGCTTAAGACTTTACACAAGCAGCAGGACAAGGATGAGTCCGGTGTTAGCCATTTTAGTCTGGAGGCCCCTGTTTTTTCTTCATCCTGTTTGCAGCTGGCAGTAGTCCCAGCTGCCGCCTGGAAGTCCTAATCGCTCTGATAAGTCAAACTCCAGACAGCTCCCTGGCACACAGAATTTACAAAAGAAGCGTTCAGGTGAGGTATTGTAGTAATAGAACAGTCAACATTTGATTTAATGATGCCCACAATTGTTTATT
>CM044552.2:24618394-24628394 GCA_024416835.2 Perccottus glenii | reverse complement strand
GGGTGTTTAAACCAGACAGAGGCAGATTAAGCAGAATGCAGAGGTGATACGTTTGGGTGTAAATCAATAAGTTAAGCCTAATGGCAGCACTGCTAGTCGCGGAAAGCCAATTACATTAACTCTGGCCCAGTGCTTCACAAAAGTCTTGACGTTCAAATTTCAGATATTTTATAGGATCCTATTAGTATGTTTCCTTGCACAGTTACAATGAAGCTGGAGTTATTGGTCATTTACACCATTTAGTTGTTCACTAAACTGTTCATCTTTTACTATATATCACTGGACTTCAGGCAAATAACCAGCAGCAGCAGAGTAGCATAAACAGTAACTACTTGGCAGTCCAAAAATGCTGGTGCTAAACTAAATTAAAGAAAGCTTGCACTTTTTCAAGTTTATGTTTCCACCTAAGCCTCTTTCACAAGCATTTAATTAGGACAGAGCAATAAGTTAAAGTTGAAGTTTTAAAATTTAGACAATCAAAAAAAAAAGTCCACATTACAAAATCAAATTTATTTAATTTTTTAGTTGTGTAAAGGCTAATGCTGCTGCTAGAGCCTAGATCAACTCAAATAACGATCATGATAACTCTGGGGGGTGCTTCAGGTGCTTTGTTGATTTATGCAAATTAGCCATGTGCTCTATGCTTTCTACATCTTTTAACAAGAGGGTAAGTGGCCTGTAATTTATACTAGACCAGGGCTATAACTACAAAGCATCTAACCTAACTGCTTTATTTTTACTCTAAGGGTAGCGCTGCTTTGCTATTGTTTTGTGTTGGTAATGAAGAAAACTATTTTTATTTTTCCGTATATCGCTTAGCCATACATGCAAACATTAACATCACAGAGGCACACAAGCTTCATTTTAAAATATAAAGAGATTATTTACAAAGTAATTGTTGTTGAATCTTCTTAAGCCTAACTCTGTATTTCATTGTTAAATAAAATAAAGTTCCAGAATGGAGAATGTCAAATTGTATGACATTATTTTTTTTGTAAAATTGTAAAATTGAGTTGGCTTACCATGTTAGGTTTTTTTTTAGAGCTGTAGGTTTAATTTTGCTAAGACAAGAAGAGAGCCACTGAAGAACACTTACTTTACTTCTTTATTTTAAACATTCTTATTCTTTATGCTAGGGCTGGGCGATATGACCTAAAAATAAAATCTCAGATTTTATTTTTTTTAATTCGATTTACGATTTTTTTCCGATTTCCCCCCCTACTTATTAAGAAAAGCAATAAGTACCAACGGCAGACAGCTTAAAGCAAATTTTGCTTTTATTTAAAAGCAAGACAAATGTAACCCCCATTTCTGGGATGAATAATAAATAAATGAACACCCTCTTGGTACTTGCGGCTGGGTAGCTCATATCTGAGGTCTAAGGTTTTAATCAAATTAATAAACCCAGTCTTCTCCACTGTATATATGGGTACCATGTCTTTGGCTATGTGCAAAGTGACCGCTTTAGTGATTGTTCTCCACCGTGCCCCTTTCCTGTCATATGCGGTGCCGTGTGAAAAGGATTCGGCTACAGTTAGCTGTTTTTTAGCTAAGGTTTGTTGGTCGAATTTTTCATATTCGGCTGGATGTCTCTGTTTCATGTGTTGGAATAGGTTTGTGGTGCTGCTGCCTTTGACTGCGATGGGCTTTAGGCAAATGTTGCAGCGTGAGGTCTCTTGATCCACGTCTGTCGCAGCAAACCCATACCAGTTCCAAACAACAGATGATTTTCTTCCTTTCTTGGGAACAAACTTCCCACTTTCACCGATAGCCATGTTGTCGCTTTCTGTTGCTGTTTGTGTGTGCTATGATGTTGTTGTTGTCGCTTGCCGTACTGCTCTGCTATGTGAAACTAACGCTCACGGAAGCTCGGGAGCCAAAATGTGCCGTTACACAAAAACTCGATTTACTTATTTTTAAATTGCCCGCCACAAAAAAATCGAATTAATTCATTCAATCGATTTTTCGCCCAGGCCTACTTTAGTGCAGTAAGCTAGGTGTAGCCTAGCATCAACTGCTAGCTTTTGCGAAGTGCCTTGGCCCAGGTTTATACATGTGACTCACTTATTAAGGCCAGCTTTGACTCATTTGATTCAGTATGGTTTTAGTCAGAGGATATGTGTGTATTTTAAGTCCTGTTTTGGAAATCAGAAAGGTAAGTATATTGAACGTGGCAGAACCCTTACATTCTGCTCTGAACAGCTGTGTGATTATTTGCCTTAGTCTTGTAGTTTACTGGAAAGCAAAAGCACTATTGTTTTATTTTTGTCTATAATGATTTTAAAGTTGGAATTTTCCAAAACAGTTCCTGGATCCTTTTGGGAAAGCATAAGTACCTTTTTTTACAACGGAGCGGAAAGCTGAACTTTGACCAGCACTGATGTTTCACTTTGGGTTTGAAGCCTATAATGACTATCTATTATTTCCGGACCTGACACTAAAGTCTCTCTGTGCTGCAGCTGGGATTATCTCTGTTTACTCTGAGCCTTATAATGTTGTTCATATTTATTTAAACTAGCATTTCTCACAGTAGCAATGTTATAGAGTGTTTAAGTGTGTTTGTCAGTTTGAATGGTTGGTTCAAAGTGTCTTAGTGAATGTTTTCTGAAGAAAAGGTCAGTGTCAACAACCTGGGAGAATATGTGTGTAGCTAAGACGCTTGTTGTGTACTTGTTGTGGAGTTGTGCCACCGGTGTGAATGTGTGTAATGTGATGTCAATCAATGTTGCAGATGTAGCTTCATTATATATTTTGAAGAGTCTAATGCGTTGTTGTTTGGTCTTGAGGGGAAATACACTGGACACAGGAGATGGTGTTCTGGGAAACCTCAGCATCTTTCTGTTGCTATTTTTGCAATTTCCCTTCACCAAAACCACCTCTTTGTTGTTCCATATCTTTTTGCTCGTATCACATCCCATAGTTGTCTGACTCCCAGCCGCGCTCACTCTATTGTTGCTGTTGTTTGGTGCGTTCACTTGTTTGCCCCAATCCTCCATGCTTGAGGTCATCTGACCATTCCTCCTTCAGAACTCTGTCTCCTTGCCATTTCCTATTTCCTGTGGGCCAGCTCCTCTGCTTCCTGTTCCTGCGCTACCGACATGGCCGTGCTCCAGAGTCCTCTGCGTATCACCTGGCGCTGGTCCAGACTCCCCGTGCTGTTGCCAAATCAGACCTTTACTTCTGTAAAGGTCTTAGGTTTGTCTAAAAAAAATATTGATACAATTTAGAAATATTTGCTCAATACCATCTATATAGGATAGCATCCATCAAGAAAGCATGTGGAGCAGCATGGTCAATATTGTATAGTATAGCATCCGTCTAAAAACATCATGAAGATTGCCTGTGGAGGACGTTAGACAGCACAAAAAGTGTGGTCCATGTTATAGCTTCCATCATGCAGGGGATGGTCTATGTAGTGTATATAGTGTCTATCTTATACATGCATTACACCCAGATTCTCCAAACTTTTCCCCAGTTTCTTCAGGTAGGTTTTGATGTATATATATATATATATATATATATATATATATATATATATATATATATATATATATATATATATATATATATACATATATATATATATATATATATATATATATATATATATATATATATATATATATATTTTTTTTTTTTTTTTTTTTGACAAATTAAACATACAAGGAGAAGATTTAAGATGAGCCAAAACCCTAGTCTCTTCTGTTCATCTGACTGTTACATCTAAGTGTTACACAAGAAGCATTCAAATTAACCTGAAACTTGTAACTGAATTCTGTTTCTGACAGTAACGCCTTCAAAAATGCAGTTTACATTAGGTGTAAGTGTAAATTAGGATTTCTTCAATACACATACCTGAAGATAAATGAAAGCATGATGCAAAGCGTTTTGGGTACTTGAGAAGGGTATAAAAAGAAGCACTATATAAATGCATGCCCTTTTTCCATAACAAGATATTACAGAGCATTACATATGCAACATGTAACAGTAAGCACTATTTTATTGACAAGTTTAACCTCGTACTAACTGACCTCATTAGACTTTTGTAATCTGATTGTAGAGCTGCTGCAGACACCACTACAGTGTTATTGCACTATTGTGCTTTTATTTTTCCACTACATAAAGTCCAACTTTTATATCCATTTTCAGAAGAATTGATAAGGAGGTTTACATTACACAGTGAAAGAGTCTATACTCTTCAAATTGATTTTTGAGTAATTATTAATGGAACCTTACACAGTCTTTATTGATCAAAACATGTGACAATGTTTGGATTCACTGGCAGCAAATAGACCTGTTTTAAAGATACAAGAGTGTGCATTGTTTGTATGCTTACTTCATTAAAGACTTTAACTACAGTTGCCCTTATGTACAGCAGAAAACAAAATTACTTAACAGCATTTCCTGCTTCTTATTTGTTGTCCAACTACCAAAGAAATGTATGTTTTTGTAAAACATTTTGTATTAAAATTAGACACTAGTATATATTAGACATTTGTTTTGGACAGACTTGTTTTTTGATGCTATTAGTTTACGTCCTTAAAAAGATTAAAATGTCTTTGTACTTACCGCATTTGACCTTAGACCTCATTATAGTTGGATGGAGTTTGACTTGGAGCTGGTACAACTTTGGTAAAACGTTATCTAAGTTCATTTGCCCCAGTTCATTTTAACTAAGTTCATTTGCCCCAGTTCATTTTAACTAAGTTCATTTGCCCCAGTTCATTTTAACTAAGTTCATTTGCCCCAGTTCATTTTAACTAAGTTCATTTGCCCCAGTTCATTTTAACTAAGTTCATTTGCCCCAGTGGGTGAAGCTGTAATGGCGGGAAGTCTCAGTGAAAGTGGTGACAAGGTGAAAATCAGCCTGGAAGACTTGCATTCCTGCCTCTTTAAACCTCTATAATCCTTTCTCCAGTTTACAGCCAGTCATTCCTAGTCCCAGTCCACAACGAAAAGATGAATGAGAGCTTTCTCTCACCTCTTTCATCCCATCTCTTTGAGCAATAAGAGGACAGTACATTCATGAATGTACAAAGGTGACTTTTTGAGAATAAATGGTCTGCAGCTCATTGTACTGGTGCCTATCCTCTGATTTCCATTATGTTGGAATCTCCTGCTGTGTTATTTTAACATAGTACTCATTACAAAATATTTCTTTAGAGCTGCACTTATTGTATTGTAAGACTTATCTGTCCTGTTGGGTAAAGATATAGAATTGTTGCCTGATTTTGACTCCAATAATGCTCAGGATTATGGCCACACAAGGGCTGTGATTGTTGTGGTGGAGTTAGCCACAGTAGCCAATTCTAGCAAGAAACACTAGCTGAATAAGTGACTTTCCGACTAAAATTTACATTTACATTTAGCAGACGCTTTTATCCAAAGTGACTTACAAGTGAGGAAAACAATGGAAGCTATTTTAACAACACAAGGTAACAAAAAGCATAAGTGCACTAGAAACTAGTCTGTTAAAACCCTCTATAAGGATAAGAGAGAATCTTTGTATTTTTTTATTTTTTATTTTTTTTAAGTCAAGGAATCAATAGAAAAGAAATAGAATTACAAAAATTTTAATAGAATTACTAAAAATCAATTTAGTAGCAACAATGTTGCTTATAGCGACATCTCAACAGCTAGACTCTACACATTTACTTCATTGCAACTTCTCGAACTCATCAGAAAGAAGTCCCACATTCCTGTGATATGATGAAGAATATCCTTGTCTTTACTTTGTCTTTTCTTTAGATGTGAACAGTCAAAGTATAACAAGAAAGGTTAACCATGTTAGCTGCCAACTTGTGTCTTTCACTGGAGTGAGGAAGGAGCTATAATGTTTCTAAACAGAGAAACACTATAGCTCATCCTTCTCTCAGCTGATACCTGTTAGCCCATGGTCCAGACTTGAGGTTGTTTAGTTTCAAAATGTGAAGGTTTTAAACTTGCCAGTTCAAAAGCGTAGCAGACAGCAAGAACTGCAAATAGCTGAAAAAAAAGTATTTAACAACATCAAAAGAAGCACAGGTTGCTGTTAAGGCAGCCCAAACAACATATGCTATGGCAATCAGATACAGTATTTCTACAAATAAGTTGCTGCTGTTTTAAGTGCCATTGCTTGTTATTCTGGTCAAGTGTACCCCCTTGTAACACCTGTGTCCCCCCCGTCCTGTGAGCCTCTCTCAATCAGCTTGTCTATTCCGTCCATCAGCGGTGTGGGCGGTGTTTTATGCATGTGCCAGTGTGTGTGTGTGTGTTTGTGTTTGTGTGTGTGTGAGACTCTTTCATGGACTATCAGAATCATCAGCAATCTCCTGCATCGTTCTTCCCCTGATTGAGCTCGAGCCGGGGCCCCGTCTGGGATTGCAGCTTGTGTGTGTGTGTGTTTGGCTGTGTTTCCAGGACTCCCTGTTCTTGGGAGCACAGATTAGCCAGAGCTGTATTGTTGCAGCGTGTTTGTGTTCTACTCAGCACCACAACGACAGGAAGAGACACTGTAAGCAACTTAAGGTGTGTTTGTCCTGGGTGTGGGCAGACTGATGTTTTCTGACCCAAACCACTTTTAAGGAGAAACAGAAACTCCAAGGGCTCTTCAAAAACGGCAGTTGGAGAACATTAATAATTAAGTAATTGTTGATACCCTTGATAATACATTGTCCACAATATAAATTTAAATTTTTTTGCATTTTCAGTTATTGACAAGGAAACAATGTCCAAAAAAACTTAAACAATTTTTTTTAATTGTCTACTACTTTGCATTATTCATGATTATTTCTGTCACCACTTACTATTAAATTTTAAATGCCCAAATTTCCTGGAAATTATAGTATTTTGTATTTAGAAATAAAATACTATTTTTGCCTTTTTTTTTGTTTAAAATTAAAAATTCTATCTTCAAACTTAAGTCTACATTTTGTTTAAAACTACGTTCATGATAAAACCATTTACAATTTGATGTTTGAGTTATGACCCTCAGTAATTTACAAATTTGTCATTGACCCAATGAAAAGTATTTTCTTTCATAGTGTGTCAGTCTCAAATCTAATATATAACTATTTCACATCGTTGCAAAATAAAAAAATAAATAGTTCTAATTCGATTATCCGCACAAACCTACTGAATCTGCCTTGGATGTAAGATGTGTTTCCTGTAAGCAACTGTCGGCATGTTTTCACAACACTGGACTGAGTGGTGCCACATCGTGTACATGACTCAGTGTGTAGTAGAAACAAGACAAAATTGTGTAACTTTTCAAGTGAGAGTTATTTAACACTTTTGATCCTTGTACAACATATTGTGCACCTATTGACCGTAACAATGTTAGATGTAAGTTAGCCATGACTTAAAAGTTCATGTGGAATGGGTCCAAGATGTCAAGTTACTATTGGCTCCCAATCAAAAACATCATCATATACTTCATTATATTATATAATTATGATTCTGGTCTTGTAATTGTCATTTGTCTGTTATTTGGAGGAACATTTTTGGTCATAAATGATTTCCATCATTTTGGGGGTGGTTGCCGTTGTGATTGATAAGCATTGTTGCTGAATATTGCCTAGATATTGATAAAGATTAGCAATGTTTAAATTTGGAGCTTTGAATGTTTTATTTTGGAAATAAGTGCTGTTTTCAAAACCCAAATCGACTCTTCATATTTTGAAAATGTTATACACAAATACAGGACAAACTTAAATTTGTCTGGTGCCACTATTTATTTTATTTTTATTATTTTATTTATTTCTATTTATTTATTTACCTGAGTTTTTATTCATATTTTATAGTATATTTAAGACTATTATTTTATATATTTATTCAATGTTTTCTTCCAAGTGTGTGTTTAGTGTTGATTGTTATTTTGAAAATTAAATACCAAAACTATATTTTCCTTTTTGCAAGTAGTATTACTTACTAAGTATTTACAATCAGAGGCAAATGGTGACATTGGCAGCGCTGTGGGGTAAAGTGTTCCAGAGCCTCATTACAGCCAGCAGCAGGAGTTGCCGATGTAATACGCGCTGTCCTGCCGTTATTGTCTCTGTGTTCAGATTTGTGCGATGTGAGCCGACGGCACTTGTTTAACCCTTTAGCCCTGGGCCTTAGCTGACGGAATAATTACCGGCTGAAAAAAAGAATGCTGCAGGATAAGTTCACAATGAAAACATAATGATGGGATAAGCACAAAAGGGTGAAAGAGTGCATCTTTTACTTATCGGCCATTATTAGTATTTCAGTTTTTCAAATCTAACTAAGCCATATATTATATTATATTTTTTTATATTTTATAAAATATAATTTGTATTGTGGTGCACAGTATATTACAAATCTGTTGTCATAGAAATAATTAACATTAGCCATATTTGTAAAGCTTCTTAAATAACATTTTATGTGACAGACATTCAGGCGTAACATGTAAAAAAAAAAGTTGGTTTGACCAGTGTGACAGTAACATTGCATATACAATGCAATAATTGATAATTAAATTATCATATACTGCTTGTATATGATAATTTATTGTGCTGCAGTATTGTGCTGCAATCTGCTTTGTTAGATAATAAATCTGTATTTCTCATAACTGGGCTGGGAGCGTGTCCCGATTTGGTTTTGAGTGGCAGTGTTACTTCTTGCGCTCAGGTATAGTATGCTTGGTATGCATTTTCTACCTGCTGCATAACACCACATTGGGAAACTATATTTACATGTAACAATATTATTAAAATAAGTGTTCAAATAGGTTTTTATTTCTCTTAACTTCCATTTTTATAGGAGCATATGGTGGTATATTAAATGAGCACCATGACACAAATAAAAGTTGTTAGATGTGCTATAATTTGTCAGGGTCCGTGTTGATACATTAGCAGCTGATGGGTACTAATGTTGTCAGCAAGGCTTCCTCAAGGCTTGTATCTTTAAAACTTCAGTTAATGGCATTTGGAGCAGATGTGAATCAGGTGAGGTGTTACTGCAGACAGCATGGCCTTGTTTCAACCAAGAGTTACAGGTAAGGTTAGGGCACAGTTTGTGGTCTTAATGTCATATTAAAATCTAGGCAAAACTGCAATCTGTCAGAAGCTGGAAGTAAATGATATTCTATATGTTCTAGAGATCGACCGATATGGATTTTCGAGTGCCGATGTCAATACCAATGTTTTTATCCGCCTTAACCGATGACCGAAACGGGCTGACGGTTTTCTTCTTTCTGCCAATAATTGAAGCCAAAAGTGCCTTTGCTCCCTCTGTTTACATCATAAAAATGACACAATGATTATGATCATAACAAATGTTACAAGTTCCATTTGGTTAGGTTTTCCATTTGGACGCACAAACTTACTTAGCTCTAGTTCATACCTGCAAACTCAGATGGGCTACAGGTTATTCTTTGCGGCTGAAAGGACTCTAGTGACTCCTGTGCTGGGGTCATTTTGTGCAGCTTGTTGTTTTCTTTGGTGCAATATTCTGAGTTTGTGTGATTTTATCATGTTACCACAGATTTGACACAGATCACAACTAGCAGTGTATTTGTTAACTGCAGTAAAATAATAAAAAGACCGGAGTGTTTCTCTCCACACTTTTGGAACTAAGACATGTGGTTACCAATGTGGTCTGTATTGTTTTATTTTTTTTTCTGGGACACATTTTTACAATAGAAATGGTTTAAAGGTTTAGCCAACCCACACACACGTCCCCATAGATATTATTCTATAAAAGCAAAAAGATTAATGTGGAGTTAGATTTAATAAATTGCCTCTGTGGATTCATCTCAGCTTTTCTCCCCAGAGCCTGTTTTTAAAACAACAATTACAGTATGAAATAAACCACAACACAACCGCTCCCAGAACGCTGCAGGTTGAACGCACTTCCTTTTTCGGGCAGCCTGTTTGCGTGAGTGCAGGCTGATGGAAATAGCTGGGCGGCCCGCATCAGCCTGGCTTAGGTTGCTATTCTCAAAGATCTAAAAGCAGTGTTGAGATGTGCCAATGAACCAGAGCAGAACAGAGCACCT